>OX246738.1:108453865-108501508 GCA_945910005.1 Isoperla grammatica | reverse complement strand
TTATATTTAGTTTGGAGAATGTACCTAGTCGACTTATCCTACAAAATGATGTTTATATGCTGTGTCCTTTAATTATAAGAAAGTGATTGTTAACTTCAAAAGTAAACAGATACAAAATTAGATTGTACATAATGAAAGGGAAATTGATGGAGCTCTGTAAAATTCCTTATTCATAAGATACTTTAAAAAGTGCCCATAAGAAATATATGTTTTGTTATTAACCTGTGGACAAGCAGCTCTGAAGTTCAGCAACCTACCGGACTACCGCCTGATTATCTAATATTTGGCATTCATTTTTTTTTAAAATTAACTACTATCACACAATTTCGTTATAAATCATATAAATTATGTACCAAAGCACTCTCAAAACTCGTAAAATCAAAACACTTGTGGGGCTTTGCACTGGTGGGAGACTAAAGTCCCAATTGTACATAAGCATGCAGTTTTCCCTGGAAACAGCATATACAGTCGAGCCCACTTATAACGAACTTGAAGGGAGCCGATTTTTACTTTGTTAAAATAGAACTTTGTTAAAACAGAACCAATTTGCATGTATTTTTTGTTTAAGATGAATCAAAATTACTTTGTTAAATCCAGAATTTTGTTAAAAGAGAGTTCTTTAAAAGTATATGTATACTGACTGTATATGTATACCCATATAGGTGATTTAAAGATGACATGACTGAGTAAGACTATGTATTGTGTTCTAATGTTAGCCTGCTTGTCTAGGTGCTGACTGGTCACACGGGGTCCGTATTATGCCTACAATACGACGACAAGGTGATAATCAGCGGCTCCAGTGACTCGACCGTAAGAGTTTGGGACGTGTTTTCCGGCGACATGGTCAACACGCTAATACACCATTGCGAGGCTGTGCTTCATCTGAGATTTAACAATGGCATGATGGTCACATGCTCCAAGGTATTGTCTAAAACTCTACTCGTTCAGCAGGTAACGAAATAAATAAAATAAATGTTTAAAAAAATTAAAAGGGGGGGGGGGGGGGGGTAAAAAAAAAGATTTTTTTTAAGTACTCGAAAAAACCCGAATTTAAATATTAAATAGCCCGAGTTTCTAGTTGGTACGCCTGCTTTACGACTCGACTGTCTGTTTCCAGGACCGTTCAATAGCCGTGTGGGACATGACGTCCCAGACAGAGATCACTCTTCGGAGGGTTCTGGTCGGTCACAGAGCGGCCGTGAACGTGGTGGACTTCGACGAGAAGTACATCGTCTCCGCGTCGGGCGATCGGACCATCAAGGTCTGGAACACCTCCACGTGCGAGTTTGTCAGGACGCTTAACGGACACAAGAGGGGCATCGCGTGTCTACAGTACCGGGATAGGCTGGTCGTTTCTGGCTCCTCGGACAACACTATTAGGTGAGCCCTCGCGCTTCCAAGGGAAGACGGCTTTCTTGTTGCCCACGTGCATATAGGCCTAATGGTACTTGTTAAATGTTTTCAAACATCATCTTCAAGAAGATATTAGATAATTGGAACATGTAAAGTGAACATATATAAATGAACATAGGCCCTAGATTCAGATATAATAAAAACAAAACTGATTTTTATTTAGCATTAATAGTTACAGAACCGGTACCTATATATTTTTATGTTTGTTCCAAACAAATTTTGAAGATGACAAAAATGATTTTATGAAACCTGCCAAATTCTATATTAGGCCTATCCAGTTAGTTATTAGTTAATTTTGCATGGTTGAATATTGCTAAAGGTCTCTTAAAACAACTTCGGTAATGCTTTCGTCATCAATCAAAGACGTGTTTACGGTCTCTGCCAACCCGAGCAGGTATCTGAATTAGCCACGGCGGCTGGTCGGCTGCCGCTCACCCACCCGTGACGGAAGCAATACCAAAGTTGTTGTACAACAAGTAGGCCCTATAGATAATTATAAATGAACATGTTATAATAGATTCAAATATATAATAAAAACAAAATTAATTTTGATTTAACATTAACAGTTTCAGTACCTATATATTTGTATGTTTGTAAAAAACAAATCTTGAGGATAACAATTAAATGATCTAACAAAACCTGCCAAATTCTATACAGTATTAGGCCTATCCAGTTAGTTGGTAGTTAATTTTGCATGGTTTAATAATGCAAGCTATCCATTGACATTAATTTAGTTTCTTGTGAATGTTTAAAGTGCTCCTACTCACTAGTGACGTTGTTGGTTCATTTCAGGTTATGGGATATCGAATGTGGAGCCTGTTTGCGAGTTCTCGAAGGTCACGAGGAATTGGTCCGATGTATTCGCTTCGATAGCAAAAGGATAGTCAGTGGAGCTTATGACGGGTTAGTATTGAACGTTGTTTTATTATCTATGATGGTCAACGTGTAGCATCCAGGGGCCTCTTCCTATTTATTTTTTGTTTGCTACTACTTATAGTACTCAACTGAACTCTAAAATTTACTTATTTGCCTACTATTTTATTTAGCTATATTTCAAGTCTTCCAGACTATTTTTTTCAAGTACCGTAGACTCAAGTCAAGACTGGCAAATATTGCAGTATTGTGGTGATACACAGTGATGCTGATAGATGAAATAAAAGTGATCATTTTGGTTTAAAATACAAAACTTCCATAACTGGATTGTTATTTTTAATTTAATGTGCAATATATTGTTTATTCCAAGTTGGGTGTTGCTCGGCAACAGAGAGGATCAGAGTTTGCTTACTTTGCTGGTGTGATACATTTAGCAATCTTGCCAACTGTTGGCATTGGCGGGGCTAAGATGGGACACAATAAATATCATATTTTACCCAAATGAATAATTTTTTTGAGATAACTCCTGTTGATTTGGTAAGATCAATCCCAAATACGTCAGGTAAAACAAAAAATCACTTGATATAGGGCCTATATGCTAAAACTAACATTTTAAAGACAAAGTGTTAAATAATGTCCCGTTTTGGCCCCGGATCTCCTTATATTTAAGACAAATAAAAGAAAGTAAAAGAAATGAAGAAGAAGAAATAAAGTATTGAAGATAAGAATGATTATGTTTATCTGTTTCAGTAAAATCAAGGTTTGGGACCTCATAGCTGCACTGGACCCTCGAGCACCAGCTAGTACACTTTGTTTAAGAACTTTGGTGGTAAGTCACTTTCTCTGCTGTTGTCCCACCCTTCAGGTATCTTGTACTCCCATATTAACACATTGCAGCACTTGGTTGCAGCACGGTGACAAACATGAAAGATCACCACTACAATCGTAAAGCCATTACATTTTATTTTGGTCTTTAGTTAGCGATAGATAAACTAGTACCAACGAAAGTTTTCGCATACCGATCTCAATTTCAACCAAGCCAATTGAAAGAAAATCAACAGATACCTGGCATTCTTTCACACATTCGTAAATGCATCGTTTGGCTTAGTCGAGTGCACAGGCGGTTTGGCCATACCCACCGTTACAGGTAACCAACAGAAGTTAAATTATCCCCAGTGGACCTGTTTAGATTAGATGGTAGGAATTAGTGAAGTAGAAAATTAAGTTGTCACCTTGGACTCGGCTGTGTCGTAAGCTTCAGAATACTTTCGTTGGGTCAACTATAATAGGGTATACAGTATGTGGTTAAGTAATAATAAGGCATACTGAAGATTGTTTAAGAGCATCTAAGTGGATCGGTAAAATGGTGAAGGCAGAATATGTACAACAGATTGTCTAGGATATGCATTTTTTATAGTGGATATGTGAAACTTCAAACTGGTGAGGAGAAGAGATGAAAGAATGAAAAGCGGTTCCAAACCAATCTACTATTGACTACGTGAACAAGTAAATGTGTTTTTGTGTTTGACTTAAACTTAGGAAATATAAAGGGTACGTTTTTAAGCCGAGTTAGAGGTACGTATGCGTAAAAGAAAACTAACTGAAATCCAAGCAGTTGGAACTTTTTGGGAAATGTGTACCTTTGTATTGGTTGGAGAGATCAAAAAAAATCTTGATAAGACCTCAAAAACAGTTTGTTATATACTTAGATCGTTTAGTTGTAAAGACTTTCGTTATAAGGAAGCTTTGCTTTATATAATTTTGAACCCGAGATAAACATCGTGATTCAGAAGCCCGGTACATACGTAGTTGTAAATGCAGAAACTAAATCCAGACAGTAACTACTAAGTTCTTGAGGAGGACGGCGAGGAAGACAAAAGAGTTGAAACGTGACTGGTTTGGGAAATACTTTTGAGTGTAAAATGAATAGACGGAACAAGGAGAAGATTTGAGGAGATCCTGCTGTATAAGTACGTTCAACAAGGATGATGGAGATACTAGAAAGATACAGGTCTGTAGAGAGTGACGTGAATCCACGACAGCAAGAGCGAAGGTATAATGCAGTGCTGCCAAGCCGACTCGACTTCTGCCGTCGGCAAGAGAAACGGTGGCCGATTACGATGAAAGAGTGTGTTGTACACATTGGCTGATGATTCTATTGAACATCGTTATGTAAGTGTGGTATTAGCGTCTACACCGCAATGCATGTTTATCAGTTTGTTTTTCATGATTAGGTATTTATTGTTGACAACATTAGGCTTAACGCTTAACATTTTCTTTAGGATCTGTTTCTTGGCCTATCGGTAGTGCTTTTTTTTAAGTCCTTTGTAGTGAATCAATTACTTAAAGTTAACCATCATAAAAAATACTCTTCATCGTTGTTGTTATTACCAGGCAATAGTTAAGGTAAAAAGTTTGCACTAATTTAATAACAAAACAGGGAAATTGGTTTGTTACCTTCTATTTTTCCAGGTAAATTTTTTTCATTAATTGTTTCACAACAGTCAAACTGCCTACTGGTCCATTGAATGTAAAATTTGTAGAACGTACTATTTTATCTTGTCAATGATGCGCTAACAATGTCAAACGTCTTTTATTTTTCACAGTTGTAAAACAAGTCTTTAGTAATGTATATTATTGTTACTATTGTGGTTGTTAAAGAAATTGTGTTGATCAATTCAGTGGTCTGCCCAGCACTGATTTTCAGTCAAGTCGTTATACGTATAGGCCTATTTAATTTAATCTATTATCTTTCATGTTTTATTTATTTACCCTAGTCTATGTTGTTATTATTATTATCACCTGGGAGTTGATCTGCCCACAACTGATTTTCAGTCAAGTCATTATACGTATAGGCCTATTTAATTTAATTTATTATCTTTCATTTATGCTAGTCTATGTTGTTATAAGAAATTTCTATTACCAGTGACTACAACCCGAAGCTAATGGTGAGTGTATAGTGAGTTGTTTCGTGCGTTTCTCACTAGGAGCACACGGGCCGAGTTTTCCGGCTCCAATTCGACGAGTTCCAGATCGTCAGCAGTTCCCACGACGACACGATCCTCATCTGGGACTTCCTGCAGAGCGGCGAAACGACGGCCGGCGGCAACAGCGCCTCCCAGATGCAGATGAACCTCAACGCACGATCACCCATACGCACGTACACTTACATCTCAAAGTAATTACAGGCAGTGATGGCTCTTCCGGCTCGCCACAACCAGGGTCGTAACTTTCGCGTTCGCAATCATGGAGAATGGTTTTTTCAATGCAGCTCATCAAGTTTTTATACAAACTGTGGTTAAGTCAGATTCTTGACTTATTAAAACTGTGAAAAAACAGCTATTTTTTGCATAGTGACAATTTTGCAAAATATGAATCATATAATAATGACAATTGAAACATCGTGGGGAAAAACAGCCATTTTGTGCATAATTAAAGAATTTTGCAAAATATAAATCATTTAATGATAGTACAGTAGAAACATTGTGAAAAAAACAGCCATTTTGTGCATAATGGAAGAATTTTGGAAAATATAAATCATATGATGTCATCAGACTGGGGGATCTACTTAACTAGTACATACATAATTTTGTTATTTTATCAAGTTTACCAATTTGAGTACTGCTAGTCTTAAAGAGCAGTCTTTATGTTACAATAAATTCAGTGTGTCATTATAAATATAATCTGGCATTACCATTTGGTAGGTTAGATAATTGTATGCACAGTATGTTCATTCATCACCATCTCCATAATTGTGTATGCTCTTGCTATTTTCCTTAACAATCGTATCAAGAGACATTCCGTGAAACGTAACAGGTTGTTTGACAGAGTGGTACTGTAATGGTTAATTAGCACTGTTCTCAGGCACCAACAACAAAACTTCAACTGTAGGCCTATGTTGTCGACACAATGGAATTCATTATTTCCAATTCTTTTGGCAATTCATTAATTGAACTTTTTTTTTTCCCTATGCCAAAATTTTGATTTTGGGTGAACTTTTATGCGTTCAATTGCGGAATACGCAAATAAAACACCCAATTGTTTATTTATCTATAGGTCAAATTTTCATAGAACAAATTCTTTACAAAATTTCCTTCTTTTTTTATTTACTTTAGCCTACATTTCTAAGGTAGCATGGGGTAAAAATCTGCACATAAAATTAATATCAGCAAATTAAGGAAAATGGGATTTAATAAGCACATGTTTAGGAAATCTAGAATGGAATAATTGCTAAGTTATTGTTTTTATTACTTTTTAATTTTTCATTATTATTACCCCCAAAAATACGCTTGTAATTTTATGTGCTTAAGTATTCGTTACATCTTTCACTAAGCGAGCGAAGCGAGCGTCTCCACTTGACTCTTATGGCCCACTTCATTCTGTTTTTTTTTTTTTTTTTTTTTTTTTTTATGTCCGTCGATAGCGGTTGAACGGAAAGTCCGATCAACTTGAAATTTGGACCATCCACAAGCCTCGATGTGGATTGAAGGTGTATAGTTTTGAGGCAAAATCGTTCGAAAAGTTACAAAGTTACACCATAGTTACTGCAAAATATTTTTCTGAAACAAAATGGCGGCAAAATGTGAGATAGCCATATTTTTTAAAGCTTTTTCCGGTGACGAATATGTTCATTTTATGGAGATCTGATAAATATTGGCAAAGTTACACAAAAGTTACTCGAAAATATATTTCTGAAACACAGTTACAGCAAAATGTGAGGTGGCTATTTTATAGTAAATTTTTGTCCGGTCACGAATATACTAATGTAAACGCGATTTGATACATATTAGAGGCAGAAATTACATTTTAAATGCTGTCAACAACTGTTAGTAACGGTGGCGGACCGCGGCGAAAACATGACAGCGAAAATTCTTAGCAACGCACACTGCACGACGTCCAACAATGTCGGGAAGTATAATAGCTATGGAAATTAGAAAAAAATTTGCAATGCGCATCCTTGAATTGTTGTTAATTGTTGTTTGTATTAACATTGAAATCTTTTCGCCAGAAACTTCGTAAATATTGACGCGCTCGCTTATCAACGCGTCAAACAGAGCGTTTTCCTAGTAAGTAAATAATTGTAAACTAAATGGGTTACAATTTTTTTTCAAAGGGTTATGTTAGAGTTGTTGGTGCCACCAATGAAGTGAAGAGACATACTTTTCACAGTGATGAACGTAATGTATGATACATACATTGTGTTCAACGTGTTACTATCGTGCCTGGGCCACTCTGGGAATCAAAATGTTGTGCGTTCATTCTGAGGAATGCTCTACTTGCAGTAATTAGAAAACGGTTCTATTACTCTTCTGTATCAGTATCATTAAGCTCAGACTGTAGCTCTTAATAAACCCTGGTTGTGTATTTCCCGTTTTATCCTTCTCATGTGCTTGCTGCATACTTGGGGGTCGGTCTTCCGCTTGAAACAGGTTCGTATGCTTGCTGTAAAGTAGTTATGACAATGCAAAGCAGCTCTGAAAGTATTTCTAGGCAGCCCACAAGATGTTACTCACATTCACATGACGGAATAAATATGCTTCACTATTTTGTAATCAGTAATCAATCATGGAAAAAGTTACACGTATTCTTTATTCAATTAAATAAATTTTAGAGGATTATTTAATGTATAACTAGAAGTTGTCTAGCTTCTATAGCACAAATCAATGCTTAATTACAATAAACGGAGGTTATTGGCCTCGTGGATTCATTACTAGATATTGTGTCATGCACTGAAGCTATTTTCAGAGCTGAGTCATTTGCTTGCATCTCTTTTGGGTAGGAAAATGAACTACTAATACAATCTTCACACGTTATGCTAGTTTATTTATTGCTTGATGTGCCGTAGTGGTATCAATATCAATTCAAATTACTGTTCACTTATATTGTATTTATCATTTCAATGTCATGTAATAAATATCAACGGGAGGCACAATATTGTAGCGGGTTTTGCTTCACTAGTCTATGTAGTAAGCCAGCTGGAATATAAATAGGTTCAGACAGCCAATTATCAAAGGGGGTTTAAAGTAGGGACGCACTCGATACATTTCAAATTATCGATGATCGACGAGGAAAGTTGTCCCTAGTTATAAGTTGCTTTTACCATGCAGTCAAAATTGAGACTACAAGTTGACAAACATGCTTGGTTAGTTTTTAAATCCAGTGTGGCATAAATATAATGTAGGGTAATCCACCTACATAAATTGAGTGCAAATTAGGGACCATGGTAGACCGACTAGTGAGCTAGCTTCCACGTGATTGATTGTATTTTGTCTCATATTCCTACTTTGCAGTAGCGGCTAGCCTACTTACTACTCATGCTCGTCTTATCTTTGCTAATTCAGGATAAAGCTGTTACTACTGTGATTTCTTTCTATGCTTCTACATCAGTATCAGTTGTACTCTGTGTAAACTGAAAACTGCCGACAACTACTGGGTAGTGGGCACGTGATGCTGGTAAGATCCTGCGTCATGCTTTGTTGAATACTACACGTGTTGAATACTACACGCTACACGTCTTCTATTTGGGAGTATTGAAATGACAAAATATCTAGTTAAAAGAACCAAAGCTCAACTATTTTTAACAAATTATTGCTAACTTGCTAAAAAACTAGAAATAAAATAAATAATAATGCAGCAAAAACTATAAGACAAAGTAGAAACGCAAAAAGAGAGGAAAGATACAGATAGTCTAGGTACAGGATACAGATGGGGGGGGGGGGGAGAAAATATATTGGAGCTTATGAATTTGAAAACTGACGTTTTTGATAAAATAAATGTTTTGATTTTTTGAATAAAATAAATGTTTTGATTTTTTGAGAACAATTATTGACCACCCACTATTCAGATAGTTTCGGACATTGTTTGAAGACTTGGTTGTATTTGATATCCTGTGGATTGTTTATACAATAACATTCTAACTAGTAATGCCCATCTGTGCAACTTATTTTTTCCTTTGCGAATGAGTTACTTACTACAGCATTTCATGCCACCCAATCGGGATATACAAACAGTAGTAGGACACATTGCATCTAAAACGGTGCCAGAGTATAATTGCTATTGATGTCTATTGGGTTACACTTAATTCATAGTAACTAGTTATTAAGCAACTTGTGATTTATTTGGCAGATGCATAATATTAATATTTAATTATATGCGCAATGTTTTGATGCATGGTTTATTCTTCCCGTTTGTAATTTGTGTATCCTTACCTTGGGAGTCCATCACTGAAGGCTTGTTCGTTATTTAATGTTGTATCATATGTGTTTTGTGTAGTTTAGAATATTTCACAAACTGTGCACAATGCACTCAGTCTTACATACAGTGAAACTTTGATTTTACAAAAGTAACAAAGTATAAAAAATATTCGATAATTCAAGGAATTCGTAAAATCAAACAACATTGTTCTTATGGGAAATTATTTGGGACCAGGAAAAAAATACCATCAAGGGATTCGTTGCTTCAAGGAACGTAAAATCAAAGTTTCATTGTACCCAAAGTTTAATCTTATTAAAGTCGATGTTAATTCTGCTCTGAAAGTTCTATAGAAGCACTACAGTATCTTATCCACACTGTTTCTAGTGCTGTAAGAGTTCTCGGATTTTAGGTCAAGTCAAGTTTGAGGTAAAATCCGAGTAAGATATTAATTAGTATTTAAGCATTTTAAGCTCGCATTGCCATTTCACCAGTAAAACAACATGTTGAATATTAATTATTAACACAACTGTTTTTCTGGTATCTAGCAGAACAATAAAGGTTAAAATGTGTCTACATATGAAATTCTAGGCTTCCATTTTTTACAGTTTGGTTCAAGTTGGTGTTCTACTAAATTTCTGACTTTTAGCATCAGAATATGCTTTCTCCCAAATAGTGAAGGTATCTCAGCAAAGTTCCCCTCCTTATAATGTTGCCCGCAAATGCGCAACAATGTTAGCCTTGCTGAAATACCAGAATTACTAAACAACCTGCATTCGTATAGCTGGAGAGTCGATGGTGCATTGTGAAGATTTGTGTTACATGCGATATTACTTACGCTCGTTCTCCAAAATCGTTGCCTTTGAGGGAATGGGAACATAGATGTCGTAATAATATTCTAGATCTTTCAGAGTAAATTAGCTGGTACCCTAAAGGTCTCTCACACCAAGAAGTAGGGATGTCAATACCCGGAAATATTTGTACCCGGGTACCCTCGCGCCGTACCCGGACTACCCGGGTAGTAAATAATATTAAATACGCGTTTTATCGTCATGGGTGTCAAATGATTCGCAAAGTTGTGGAAATTAAACGGTATCAGGTTGCATTGTCTTCGATGCAAAACGATCGCGGAAGTATTCAACAAAGCCTCAAAGCTAGCGTCTCCGCTACGGTAGGCGCTGGTCGGCCGCGTCAAAACGATGACGTCATAGTCCGAGCTAGAACACGAGAACATGATCGCGGTAAAGCTACGACGGGCGGCGGGTGCGCTTCCTCGGACTCGCAACCGTTCCGCAGCATTCTTCCATAGGCCTACAGAAGATGATACTAATTGGGCTTTACGTCTCATTCGTCAGCGACGCTGTCGAGGGGGGGGGGGGGTCAAGTTAAATGCCGGCAAATTGAAAAGAGCGGCTCGTACGCTCGCACAAAGACGCCAGTAGGGAAATATCGCAATGTTGAATCAATTTCGTTTTGAACAGAAGAAGGGAACGGGTAGTACCGGGTAACGGGTATTGAAAAGTTGTAACCGTACCCGTGTGTACCGGGCGGGTAACGGGTACCCGTTGACATCCCTACCAAGAAGTAAGATAGTTTCAGGGAAGCTAGGACTGCCTACAATTAGTTTCCAACTTAACAAGTGCGAATCACTAACGTTTTTCCAGATTATCTAGTACAATTTAATAGCGTTAAGTTTTTCGACGGAAACCTGCTTGCACGTTTTCTCGTACGTTACCGTCAAAAAACTTACCTACCGCAACCACATTGTACTAGATAATCGGGAAAAACGTTAGTGATTCGTGCTTGTTAAGTTGAGAGCGAAAAAGTAACTATCTGACTTCTTTGGTGCCGCGACTTTATCAAACATGTCAACTTATATTATTGTCCACCATTCAGAACGTAACGTGTATATGCTGGGTACATCGTGTCTACCGTCGGCAATTAAAAGGGCTTGAAGTGCCTTGTGTATGTAGTATTTGTTTCTACAATTACACATTATGTATGGACACTACAAGTAATTCCTTTTAAACGTTGCGTTCGGTCAAGACACGATGGGCGTTGAATCCGTGTGTGTTAACGATCATTTTCTCTTTTACAGCTTTTGAGCAGTGACATTCCTTCCAGTGAATGACTACATCGTAATCGAGGTGAACTCGTATTTCTGTGAACTTTGCGACACGTACATTACATCACAGTGATCTTCATGAAGGGATCAGTGTTAATATGTGATTGTTAATAATAGCCTCTGAACTGTTTGGTAGCGTACTATATTGATTGCCTAATGAACTGATGCCTAAAAGTTGAAAGTAAGAGGGAAGAAATACTGCGCTATCGGAAAGTGATTCGTGACTGTATATAAGAACGTCGGACGGCGTTCCACTTGGGTACAACTTCCTAGTTTGTTCGTAACTGATGTGCCGTTCTTGAAGAGAAATTCTGCGGTGAAGAAGCAACCCGGGAGTTCGCATACACGTTTACTTATCGGTCCCAAGAAGAAGACGGAAGACGAAGAATATTACTTGTTTCAAATGTCCTTTATTGAATTGTTAATTTCTGTCCAACACTTTGTGTTGGGATTGATATATTCAATTTTACAATTAGTAAACATTACTATGCTGTACAGTAGCGCGAGCCCCGACGAGTACGTACTTCAGTCGAACTGCATTCGTTGTGCGACGGTTTGAAGACAACGTGGAACTGTTTCATGCCAGCATTGCTGCCTCTAAACAACATGGCTTCCCACGCCCTCCGTACACCTTATGGATGGGATATTTTTAAAAATCATTTTGAGTTGCTCATTCTATGAACATTTCTTGTATTGTAATGTTGTTTAATTGGTCGAGTTTGAAAAAACTGCCACGTGATGGCGGTCACGTAAATATGCCATGGTGGATAGTGTGTTGTTACGAACAGTTGAAATATGTATGCTCCTTTACTTTTTTGATAAGGATTCTTTTTGTGAAAAATGCAGATTTTCGATCTATTTTTTTCATTCGTTTTATTTTTTAGTTCACGTTTTGGCCAGAAGATGCGTGATTTTGCCATTTTCACTAATCCCACAGTCAACATAGAATGATAGCTGCTCTATAAAAAAACCAACAAAAAACAATATTTTGTGCCCTTGGGCAAAACCAACCTCTGGAGCGTTATGTGGAATACAGACGAGTCAGTGAAGGATACAATTCAATAGACTAGTTTTACACCGTCCATGCTGCTTCGTGAATGCCACTCGTTCAAACATGTAGACACGATTTCATAAAAAAAAATGTAATAATTTAATTAATTTTGAATCTCGTTTTATATGTAGGCGTACTGCTATGTGATTAATAACGTCTTCAGACTACTAGTTGGCATGTACAAGTATTTCAAAGGTTTGTTGCCAATTCGTACCCATCGTTTGCTAAAATTGTTCTTCAGGGTAACAAGGTAATGTTTTATAGAAATCTGCTACAGTAACCGGACTACTGTAAAGCATTTCACGTTCAATCAATTACCAAACCATTTTAGAAATCAATCAATTTATTTATATCAAAATGGTGAGAAGTGTCCTCAGTAGGCTACTGTAGCAGAAAAACATTCTTGTGTATCATGAGGTGAACCTTTCATTCAACATGTGTCAGTCACTGATGGCATTCATACCAGAAATCAACACCACTATTAGTATGCTGGTAGAAAGGAACTTGCTTGAAACTGTAACACTTCAACAAACTCATACAAATGCCATTGCTACTCAACCCATGCAACAACATGGGTTAACCATATTTAATTACCTTTGTGCTTTGCACTGGGACCAGTGTGGCATCAAATTTAACTATTTATTCATTTTAATTTCTTGTTAAATAAAATGTATAGCCTATGAAAGTAAAATGTAACTTAAAATTTATTGTTAAATTTTGTTGTTTAGTATTTAGGGATGGGCCGACTCATAATATTTGCCGATCCGATTTCGGATTACTGAAAAACCGATCCGATTAGTAGGTACCGATTCTTAAACCTATTATCAAGAACATTTTTTTTTTCTAAAAGTCTAGGTTGCCAAATTGCTTTGTATGTCTATGGTTGGAATTCATATATAGTCGGCCCCTACACCAAGGAAACAATTGTTTGCATGTTATTTCCCATAAACAAAACAAATCCATAGCAACAATGGGTGCCGACTATTCTTCCGGGCTTGAGATACACACTCAACGCTACTATAGGGCCTAGAGCTAGTAATTGGGGCTAAATTGCATGACAAGCATGACAAACCAAGATCAGAAGATGATTGTGTAAATAGGCCCTAGATTATGAATTGGAAGAACCATCACGAACCATCAATGCATTAAATAGGTCTAGGCCTGGACAAAAAAAACACAATAGAAATCGGCGAAATCTTCAACGGTAATCGGCAAACCGATGGCAGAATCTGGATCGGCCCAACCCTCGAGTATTACCCATATACATTTTCCTCCACAATCTTGAAATTAGAAACGGATTCAAATGAAACGACATCAATTATAGAAACACCCGTTCCGTTTGACATCTTGTTAAAAATAAGCGGCAACTGTACTGTTCCTGCGGTGTGTGTATACCAACCCTATACTGTACGCGCTCATCGGACGAGCCAAAACACAGCAGATTTGCAATTGTGCTGTGTTCCCAGTTATAATTTGAATGCAATGGCTCGCTTGTAGCTGCCATTCACTTAATACGAGCTTTTTATGTGATTGTATTTATTCTGAAGGAGCAGATTTTTTTTTATATTTATATTGTATGGCATTGATTGGCTACATGATTGTGTGTGGCTTGGGGGCCAAGGCAGCAATCTTATTGCTATGTCTGTTTGTACTGTATGTAGGAGTGAATGTGACCCATCCCCAAGTGTATGTGTATGTAATGTGTTTGTTCATTGATGAGGCAGATGAAATACTGGCAGCTTTGCCTTGCTAAACTTCTTCACTTAACATTTATATTGATTGAAAATTGTTTTTATTGAAAGACTTCAGTAGTGGCTCAATGTTTGGAATATGGTTTGCACCAACTTTTGGTAATACTAGTCTTTGATTATACATATTGAGTTATTTTTTTGTTGCATGGATAAAAGTTGCTTGTCAAAAATTCACTAGAACACAGATGATAATATGTTTTAATTTATCGCATTAATGAATAACGGCCTCGACTGTCAGCCACTCGGATACCAGAGTGAAAAACGCAGCAGAGTAAAAAAGGTCTTCACACTTTGTAATTCGTACCCGATTGCAGAAAAATCGATACTGGACACAAGAGCCAAGCACCAAAATGGTGCACATAAAGTTAAATATACAACACATTGGTATGATTTTGCAGTTGTATTTTTTTCATGGAGCTTAGTGTCAGCTAAAGTTTACTGTGAAAATCTAAACCTCTTTTATTAATTTTGTCTTGAAAATTTAAACATTTCGTCTTTATTTTTTATCAGTATAAAGTACTAAGTAGTTGAGAAAATATAAAATGATTTAAACCCACTTCCATGTTCCAGATAGGCATAGGCACTGTGACCTCCACTCCATTTGGGCTGGCAATTTTTATTCCTATTAGAATGCATTATATTTATAACATCTGATAAGGTACTACTTCCTGTACCTACTTGCTTTCTAGACACTAGCCTTGTACTTCTAACCAACCACCTACATATTTATATAATAAACTCATAGCTGTGCTCAGGTTCCATTGTATAGCACAAACTAAATAGTGCACGTAAACATCATTTTATAGAATTTTAACAAGTTGACCCGCTTTGGGAACTTACTAGACCTGATATTGCATCAACTTGAACCTCGATGGAAATCTTCCTGTGCAACAAATGCAGTAGATTTTTATACAGTAGCTTTGTATTTGTACAGGCCTGGACCTTTTGGGACCAAATGTGCGTCAAGTATTTTATGTTTCTATCAGAACTGACCTAGACCATAAGTTACGTTTAGTAGGCCATCAAATTCAATCTTGCATCGCATGTGAGGGTGTCTCTAATCTAGTTTCATGGTCGCTCGCCCGTTTGTTGCGCTGGCTAGCTTCACGAGCCACTACTGAAGGAATAAGTGATTTCTGAGAATGAATCTCAGATCATAGCATAATTCGTTCAACTTTCAAGGTTTCATATACACGTATATACAGGAGACATAGTGAATGCATGATTGATTCTGAAATTTATGTTTATCTCTTGTATAGATTTCAACTTTGATCTCACGTATGAAGGTTCATTGTCAACTATGTACTACTACTTACTACTTATTTTCCTAATGTAAAAAAAAAAAATGATTCATTTGTATAAATTACAGTTACAGTATACCTTTTTCTATTCTTTTTTTGTTTAAATCTTTATCTTTCTACTGTCTCTGCTGAAGCTTTTCAACTTGTCCCAGTTAATTGCCAAGCAAAAGACTTTACTCTCAATGTACAATCAGTTTGTGCAACAGTATGTATACAGTGTAACGGGAATTCCTGTTGAATTTTCTGCCTGTGAAAAAATGTAAATGTGAAGTCTGTATATAATTTTAGCAATGATACTTCTCTCTATTAAATTTGCTGATTTGGTATAGGATTTGCAATTATTTTCCATACCACACAAATATATTTGTCCAACGTAATTTGGTGATAACACGAAAAAAAAAGCTAATATATCATTCATATTACACCGCAGACTACTAAGTGACACAGGGCTAACTGGATAAATACATAGTAAACAATAAGGTTGGAATTCATAGTCGGCCCCTACACCTAGGGGCGCCCATTGTTGCTAAGGTAACAATTGTTTCCATGTTATTTCCCATAAACAAAACAAATCCATAGCAACAATGGGTGCCCCTAGGTGTAGGGGCCGACTATGAATTCCGACCTAAGCTTTTTAGCCAGCGTTAGGCCGTGGCCTACTAAGCTTGTAAGTGAATTCATCAGAATATTTGGAGTTAATTTTGTCGTGTTCGTCACTTCCCATTTAGTGGCATTTGGGTGAGCAGGTGAACTAAGGATACTAAAACCACTGAAAATTAATACCAGTAATATCTTAAGAATGCTATACACTAATCAAGAAGAACTAAAAAAGCTAAGAGAAAAAAAGTAGATGTAAGAAATTATTATTTTAATCAAATAAGGTAATTAATTATTGCCTATTGGTAATGTAAAATAATTAACAATTAATTATTAATTACCTGGTAATGGTACAGATATTGTAAACTTTTAGAATCCAGTTTTTTAGTTCTTACGAAACCACAATGGGTGCATTTTGTATAGCGTACTCAAGATATTGTTAGAAAAAAAAAACGCTAATTGTGCGTTTTTTTATTCTGAGACTTGCCTTATCACATCGTACATGTTATCATATAAAGTAATAGGTTTAGTAAATCTGTCAGTTTCTGCTTATGCTTCTACTTGTATTGTATTGTATTGTATTGTATTTATTAGCATCTATTGATCTATGCGATACATTGATATCAGATTTGTCAAGAACATAGTAATATAATAATAATAATGCTTTACATGTTAACATGTCAGAAGTCTAGACAATAACATTTTTCTAGCTAAAGTTGGGTGTACATATCACAGTTAAAACTAATATTAATGGTAGGTCTACTCAAGATCTATACTAGGATCAGAAGTAATAGTGTAGAAATAGTCATACTAGCAGTGAGAAAGGCTTAAATATTCATTCAGGCTGTAGAATTGGTGGGTGAGCAGATACTGTTTTAATGAGAACTTAAAGGCATTGAGATTCTGAACTGATTTTAAATGGGTAGGCAAATTGTTGTAGAGTGTTGTTAAAGAGTAATATGGTCCCCTGCTGAAGAGCTTGAGGTTGTGGTCCAGCACATGGATATCACTGTGGCTTCTGGTGAAGTGGTCATGGATGTTTGAGTTCCTGATGAAGAGATTCTGGTTAGATTTAACAAATATGGCAGCTTGCTGTATCAAGATGGACGGAAGAGTCAGGAGCTTCAACTCCGCAAACAGAGGTTTGCATGATGAGCGCTGGGCTTTTCCTTTTAAACAACGGATTGCACGCTTTTGCAGGCTAAAGATACGCTTGAGATGCGGTGAAGTGCCCCAGAATATTAAGCCGTATGTGAGTTGTGAGTAGACGAAGGCGTAATAGACTTGGATAATCAAGTCAGTCGACACTACATTCCTTAGGGAGCGTATCATGAATGTTGCTCTAGAGATCGACTTTGCTACCTTGTCAATATGGGCGGACCAGTTGAGGGTAGCATCGATGATGAGACCTAGGAAGTTGGTACTCTCGGCTTTCGCAAGGCTCTTTCCATTCATGCGAATGAGTGGGCTGAAGTTAAGGTGTTTCTGGTATGTGTGGAAGTGTATGAAGGTGGTTTTTTGCTGGTAAATCTTGAGCTTGTTTTCTTCTGAGAACAGAGTCATTTTTCCGGTTGCTTGGTTGCCCGCTTTTGACAGCTGTTGGGGTGTCTGTACTGATAGAGCTTGGGTGGAGTCATCTGCTAAGAATACTCGGCGGTTTTCTACTGGGGCGATATCGATACACTGATCCAGGTCGTTGGTGTAGACGAGATACATGAATGGGCCCAGAATAGTTCCTTGCGGGACCCCCACTAATACAGGTAGTGTAGATGATTTTACCTTTTTCTTTGAATTGGATCTTAGTTCGACATATTGCGTCCTGTTTGTGATGAAAGATTCGATCCACGATAGAGCGACACCTGTTACACCCATCCGACTCAGTTTTGTGAAGAGGATGTTATGTTCCACACTGTCGAATGCCTTAGACATATCGTAAAATAGGCCTAGAGATAAGTTGTGAGCGTCTAAGGAGCTATAGACGTGATTCAAGAACTGGTAGATAGATCGCAGTTGAGGTTGACTTCCCTTTTTGAAATCCATGTTGGGACTCTGCAATAAGATTGTACTTGATTGTAAATTTTTCAAGTCGATTAAGCATAGCCGACTCGAAAATTTTCGAGAATGTAGATATTAACGAGATAGGGCGATAATTACTTGGGTCACGTTTGGATCCCTTCTTGTGGATTGGGCAAACTTTAGAAGTTTTTAGGCCGGATGGAAATCTCCCTTCGGAAAAGGATTTGTTGATCATGTGGCAGAGGAGATCTGTGATTGCTCCTTGGCACAGCTTGAGCAGGGATCGTGGAATTTCATCATTCATTGTATTTCTCAACTGCATCAGTCTACACTTTAGGAAGCTGTTTGGGTCTATCCTAATACCAATCATATAAAATAAATCTATAATATACTGTATAGCTTGCTGTGTTGTCCTCATTGGCAAAGAAGGAAGTGAATCAACTAATGCCATCTTTTGACCACTGTAGCTTTGTTGTAATTTTAATTTAATGCTTTTTCACAGAATGTAAATTTATTAATAATTATTAATTATTATGCGATAAGATTGCAATAGCTTTGGCCCGGTTTCACCAAACTTTTAGACCTGAGATTAGCCGTTAGTCGTATGTATATATTGTCCAATAAACTAAACTAAACTAAACTAAACTAATTTCCGAACAAACATAGCGCCTGGTAGAAGACACTTTGCTTTATGTATGTAATTTTGGTTGAAACCATGGTTACCAATCCAAGATGAAAAAATCTCAGATTAACAAAGCTTTTGAGAATTCGTAGAATACACGCACAATCATACTACCTAGTATTTGTAGTGCGCCCTAATGTGTGTTAGCGCAGTCCACACTTCGAACCTACATTTTCTCTGATGTACCTGCTACTGTAGTCAGTGCAGTGGCATATCCAAAAATTAGGGGGGGGGGGGGGGGGGGCAAGGTTGTTTTGGTGCAAATCTGTGTATTTTACAGCAGCCAACTGAAACAAAATTGCCAAGCTCCTTCGTTTTGATGCGTGTATTTTTGAACAAAAACTAATATTTTTGGTATTTAGTACAAAAATACTGTTTTTATTGAAAGCTAAACGGTAATTTTCCTTTGGGGGGGGCGGGGGTTGCCCTGCTGGCTTACTGAGCCAGACATTCACAGTGGCAAGGGGATAGGGGGAAATTGCATTCGATGAAAAGGGAATTACATATGTTGTATTATTGATAAATATGGGGGGGGGGGGGGGGAATAATCACACTCAAAGGTTTGGGTGTGATGGGATGACTGAGCAAATGCTCGCACCACTCATTACACCAAAAAATGCCAAGATAAGTTATTCCGAGATACTGGACGTCGACATCAATTTCAGGGCCATCTTGTTTTAATGGGATGAATGGTCACCCTAGCACAAGGACCGTCAAATAGCGGACCGCGGTCCACATCCGAACCCCGAAGATATGTCGCGTGGACCGCCAATGAAGTCTGGTCCAACAATTTGAGACTCAAATAAAAAATTATCTTGTTAGACCTCGGGTTTTCGTGGAAAAGTCTGTTAAGCTGCTAAGAGTAGAATATCCCTTTGCTGAAAGCATAATTACTTACTACATATTTCTACAGAAATTGCGGTTGTTACACATTTCGCGTATTGTTGTGGCCGAGTTGAAAGTCGACCTAAGCTTGACGATCTGTAATATTATATTTTGTTGTTTGAGATCCCGATTTTAGGAAAGTGTCTCAGGACAGGCGATGCCAATCTTCTCATTGGGACGCCATGGACCTCACCAGAAATTTTAAACTTGGCAACTGGACCTCCTTTGATTCTAATTGACGGCCCCTGCCTAGGCCTAGCATATCAGAACGAGAATCTGAAGGAAAGCAGTGAACCGCTATGTGCAACCCTCATCCCCCCCCACCACTAGAGGAGCTAAGTAGAGTCATTAATACAATAATTTCCGTTTGAAAGAAATGCACTAGAGAACAAAATGATTATTTAGTTTCTTTAAAACGTTCAAAACAAATTAAGACAGAGCTTTTCATTTTTGCCTTTTTGGTAATTTGGATTTTGGATTCACTACCAGTACCAGTAACTTTTATTATTATTATTATTATTTATTTTCAATATGTTAATTACATTTTTTAAATGTTACAAACACATTGCTGGTGGGAAAAATTAGAGCATAGCCCCTTAGCACAAAGGTGTTTCCCCACCAGTCTAATTCTAATAACTTTTTCGTAGAGTTTCTCATGGAACCCCCCTTTGTTTGTTTTTCCCGCCTATTCTTGTGTTGATGTTTTTACTAGTAGCGCCACCACCGCTTCAAATGTGAAGCTCTGAAAATGGCGGAGGAGCAGGTGAGTGTATTAAACAAACTGAAAAATAGCTATTATTAGCATTAATTGTCCGTGTTACGGTACATTTATGTTAAGAATAAATTAGTGGATCCTTTAAGCAACGTGTTAAATGTGATTTTTAGCTTAAATTTAGTCTGAATTGTCGGAACGTACGTGTAACGCCAAGGCAACGTTGGTCCTTCTACACTGCCGGAACGAAACAGTCAAAAACATGAAACAAAACATTGCATTTTATTCAAAGGTTTGTCACTGACATGTGACGTACAGATAGAAATTCTATTAGAATCGCGTACATTACCAATTTGTAGTTCCAATGAAATGATTTTTGGGAATGGGACTGGTTGAAAATTGAACTTTTAGAAAAGTTTTACGTTGATCATTTTATGGCGTGCAGGCGTGATCTGCGAACCTACACTAGGCCAAGGCTAAAGAGCCTAGGCCAGTCCCAATTCCTAGGCCTAGGCTAATTCGCTCGGCAGGATTCTCTAATGTTCGAACCATAATTAGGCTTCTAGGTTTAAGAAAAATCGCTGTGTTTTAAGCGTATTTATAGTTGGCTAGGCCTACGTAAATTATTTCGTAGGCCTAGGCCTAGGGGAGACCTAGGCCTTTATCTGGTGTTTATTCGGTTTCTTGTAGGCCTAGGCCTAGGTCCTCTCAACTTAGGGCATAGGCCTAGGCCTAGGCACCCACTGTTAGGCTAGGCTAGGCCTAGGCTGATTAGGGAAACCATGAGAGCCCCATGAAAGTTTTAAGTTAATTAATGATTGCTTGATTGATTGCATATTAATATTTTCTGTTAACATTTTTTTATTTCAAATGTAAAATTATATCCTTGATAGTGTTTTGAGGCCTCCGTTTACATTATTTGGAACCCTACATCATGAGGAATTTTGAGGCCCATGCAATTCAAATTCAATTCTATGTAGGCCTATAGGCCGAATGCTTATTTACTAAATTGCATTTTTCTACACTCTTAGCAAATCTGGCAATTTGTTTTTCTAATTTAAATTGACAATTTTGAAATAATATTGACAAAAATGTTTAGCTTTTCATGACTGGGTACAATGTATTGTTAGATTTTTAAGTCACTCTTGCTCCAAAGAGTTTCTTAGATAGCTCGTAACTCTTCACTCTTCAGTGTTGAAAAGAAAGGAATCGTCAGATTACGTAAACATTTTCCCACATTTGAGATAGGTCTAGTAGCCTAGATAATACAAGTGATTACTTGATCCGGCTGGAACTGGGACGTAACATTTAAGATGAAGGGGTAGGCCTACAAAGAGATTCCTGTTTCTAAGCAAACATTAATAACTGAAACTGCTTTCATAGCAATATCGCAACACGTTTATTCCGGACTGGCAGGTCACGTGAACCAATCAGAAACTTACCTGCCAGGTTCTCTGATTGGTTCACGTGACCTTCCCCCGCCAGTCCGGGAAGAAACGTGTTCCAGTGTTGCTGTGAAAACGGCTTTAGCCTACCATAATAATTTACCATAATAATTTCTGCAGTTATGCAATGAATCTCAATCCTGGATTCAGAATATATTCAATAATCACCGTCACAAATGAGAAATGCATGTAACCTACACAAAACAAAACACGAACAGAAAGATTCAGATTTTAAAACACGTGGTGACATGAAAGTATGCCATTTTTTCTAATTTGTTTGTTTGTTGTTGTGTTTTTTGTTTTCTAGTAGGACCTAAGTATCGTATAATTAAACACTAAAGGTATGGGAAAGCGAATGTGGAACAAAGGATAATATGCCAGGGCATGGCAAATTAAATTAAAATTGTAAATTTGCTGCAAGAAACCCAACTCTTTGTAATTCTACTCCCATGCCTTTTGGGCATGTGAGCAAATAATTTAATTGCCCAACCACTATTTTGACGTGCCACGTGCAATCTGGGGCATAGTATTTTTTTCCGTATTGCCTATCTTGTATTTTGTATTGAAAGTACATTTTATCCAAGTATATTGTATTTTACAAAGTATTTTGCTTATTAAAATACATTAGATAATCTACATATAGGCTCGTGAAAGTAGCCAGCCTGCTACAAACAGAAAGCTGCTAGCAAACACAACGGTGACAAGGTTTAGAGGTTTAGGCCTATGCAAGGTTTCAAATTTTTAACTTTTAAGTCTTATATCCTGATAATACTGGTTATCTAGACACAAGTATTTTCTTGTGAACACTTTTAGATATTTGGCCAATCAGGTCTGTAGGTAGACCAATGGTAGTAATTGCATCTCCAAAGTTCCGTTCTTTCTTTTTAAAACAGGAGGTGCGGCAGTTAGAGTTGCTATGTAAGCAACTCTACGAATCTCAAGAACCGAGCCAACGAGCCGAGGCAGAAAAGGCGCTAGTTAACTTTCAGAACGCTCCCGACACTCTGTCAAAATGTCAGTTACTGTTAGACCGAGAAGATTCTTGTTACGCTCAGCTGCTGGCGGCCACGACCCTCACCAAACTAGTTTCCCGCAGCGCCCAGGGCCTCAGTCTACAGCAGAGAGTTGACATACGTAAGTCCAGCACTTTTCTTATTTAGTATTCATTAAGTCGAATGGGTCATTAGTCGTAAGTAATTGTTGGTGCTCAATTGTAGTGGAAGTTGTAGCAAGCTTGTTATGCTTTTGCGTCATCTCGACATGGTATTGACTTTGTCAAGTATTTCATACTGGGTTAAAGACTAGGCCAAGCAGCTACGAACCTGTTGGCTATTCCTACAATATTGTCGTCCGTGCATAACGTGGGGCATTCCAATGCCTTAACAAGACGGGTGATCCCTCCTGTTTAACAAATTAAATCCGAGTTTCCACACGACATTCTGGACTTTATACTTGCTAAATTCACACTGCTTCTGTAGCCTTGATTGAACATTACAATGCTTGCTGAACTGTTGTTTTGTTAATTTCCAACTCTACCTCTATCGTGTGATGTAATGCCACCCTCCCTCCTTATACATCCTGTATCTTCTAGTGTTCCAGGGTGATTATACTAGTTAAGTAACTAATTATTAGTTTAAATACCGTTATTCTGTGCTTTAAGATTCCGATTAAGTACAGTTACATCATTTGTTATTGATCAGATATTGTATTTGTTTATAACTAATGTTGATTTTAAACATTCTTTTGTATCTTGTACAATTATATGATGCACACAATAAATGGAAACTTGAAATTACAGATATCTTAAAGTTTAATGTTCCTACTTCCCATTTCACAAATACACAAAATATTCTTTTTACATTCCAAAAGTGTATACGTAATATATATCCTTTTATTAGTTAGTTAAGTGGAACTTGCGGTCACACATCATGATTATTATAACTTTCCCAGGGTAGCTGTCCTAAGAGGTAATTGAAAGGCCAACGTCAATGACTTCTAGCTGTTGAGTACGTCGTAAAACAACATACCTAGGCCTATAATAAAATAAATATTGTTTTAAATTTTTTTATTTAAGTCGTATCATATATGCTTAAATTCATGACAACATAATGTCTAGGCTATGTATTTCTTTAGATTATGTTTCTTAGCGAGTAGCGATACAAATATAGACCTATGTGTTTCTTGATGGTATTGAGTGAGATAAAGTAGATAACATAGGCCCTACCGAAATGCTGTATTGGATTGGAACGTAATGCAATGTAAACATTTACGGAAATAATTGAATGTATACATTTCACCCCATGTAAATATGTTATGCATTTTTTTGTCAATTTGCTGCTTGATCATCTTTCAAATTGGTCAGCTTTCACCGTGCTTTGAATTGAAGACAAGCTGATGGATCCTATTCCTATCCTATCCCAACCGATCGCCATGTAGGCCTACAGTCCTAACCTTGATAGACGTATCGTTGCAGAAGTAAGGTTTCGCAAGATCACATTTGTTTGGCCTTGAAACTGTGCAGAGAAAATACTCCTCCCATTATTGGACTCGGATTTGTTATATCCTGAACTGCTTGCTAAAATGTTTTCCTTTATACGTAATATTGTTGCCATTGAATAATTTCTGTGACTACTCGCCTCTTTATGAACGGAGACATCGTCATGAGTTCAGGTAAGCTGTTGGTTCAGGTAAGTCTGTAGATTTTGGATTGCCAATACTTTGTTTGGGTTCCCAAGCATGTACCCAGATTCCCAGTCGCCTGGCAGTCAATTTACTATTGATTAAGCAGAGTCTTGGACAAAAGGACGAAAGCATGGAATGACTGAGCTGGGTTCACTTATTTTAACCTAAAATTAAATAATCTAATTTTGTATAATTATCTATTTTATGTTTTGATTATGGTTATTGTCAGCTGCAGGGAACATTGTTAAAAGTTTTATGTTATTTAGAACAAACATTTGTAAACTGTGATTTTTTGGGATTCAACCCCGTTACATTAATCTTGCTCATGCTACTGTATTTCAGATTTATTAACGTGTAGTTCTTAAACCGAGTGTGGTTGTGCATCATCTCCCACCGAAGTGTGCACATTGTGATCATTTGCCGTTGTTTTTCCATTTGTGTGTAATGTATACAGTCTACAGATATTATCTCTATCTTTTTAAAAATCACCGACGGTGATATGATATTGTGTAAAACAGGTAAGACGACAAACAAGGTCACAGACGAGGAGTGATAGTAAACACTGTTTTCATTTGTCAACCAATTGCATTTATACAAGGAATCCCTTCCTAGTAGACGTAGGACAAGTTTGATGTTGTTGTGCACATGTTGTAAACATTAGGCTAGCCTACAATAAACATACAGTATACTTGTTCTTAAATGCCCACATTTGGCCATTATGCCATCATGCTGGATCTGGTCCACCGAAGAGACACGCTTCTTTTTCCTCCCTCTTCATGCCGCTCTGCATTGCATCACTGTATATGTACTGATGTGTACCCGAATAAGTTATAATATTACTTAATACAAAGTACTACTACAACTGCTGCCAGTTAAAATTGTAACTTACCAAATTGGACCTTCCTTGTGAGAACCAAACATTGCAATACAAACAGTAATGAATAAGGAATAATGGTGTCTTTTGTTTTTGCAGGTAATTATGTGTTAAACTACTTAGCGACTCGGCCAAAGCTGCCTAATTTTGTCATTGGAGCCTTGGTGACACTGTTTGCACGGATCAGCAAATTGGGCTGGTTTGACAGTGAAAAAGATGATTTTGTCTTCAGGAATGTCGTTGCAGACATAACCAAATTCCTGCAGGTACATATTTATAATAGCATTTTATTTATACATGGAGGCCTGAACATTGTATTTTGTACTCTACAAGGCCAGTGGTATAACATATTTTCTATACTTTCGTTTATCCTCATCCCCACTTCCAAATATAAAACATTTTGTTGTTTTCAACATACGTATATTAAAAGTCAAGATTTACTAGTCTAGTAGTAAATCTCATAGTCGTGCTGTGTATGTGTTCAGTACGTAGTATGTTTTCTTTATTGTTTATGTATAGTGAACGTAAATAAAGTTTGCACATGGCAAAGCACTTTCTGTTTTCTTGCAAATTACATCATAACATCTCAACAATCAGCGGTCCAAAAGGTCCTAATCTATACACGCCTTTCGTTTCACCAGGGCGCTGTCGAGCACTGCATGATAGGCGTCCAGCTACTGTCACAACTAACGTGCGAGATGAATCAGATATCCGAAGCCGACGCGAATCGTTCTCTCACAAAACACCGTAAAATAGCGTCGTCCTTCAGGGATACACAACTCTTCGAGATTTTCCGTCTCTCGTGCACCCTCTTAACAAACGCCAGCGAGAACTGCAAACGACTTGATTTCACCAATGAAGCACAGGTGAGCATCTAGCTTAAATTATAAACCTGTAACAATGGAGCACACCGGTCTCATCATCATTATCTATCGCCGTTTCCTGCTTCTGGCAGGGTCAGCTTGGGTTTCACAACCAAATTTTTCCACCTCTTCCTATCTTCCCACAATCGTACTTCCTCTACTTGCTTCCAGTTCTCTCCTCTCTTATGTAAGTCTTCAACAATCTTTTCCTTCCATCTCTTTCTTGGTCTTCCCCGTCTTCTTCCTTTGATCTTTTTTTCATATATTCATCTTGGCACAAGAAGGAAAAAAAATATATATATTCTCCTGGGCATCTTCTCTTCCGTCATCCGTTTGATGTGTCCAACTCCAAACCATCTCAGCCTTGTCCTTCCCATTTTGTCCCCTAGCTTCTCCACACCAAGCATTTCTCTAATGTTTGTATTTCTAATCCTGTCTCTTCTTGTCTTTCCCACCGTACTCCTCAGGAATCTCATCTCCGCTGCCTGTATTTGACTTTCTTCTCTATCCCCCATATTCCAGGTTTATGCCGCATATGTGAGGATCGGTGGGTCTTGTACAAGGTCGTCTTGACCTGTATTGATATTTCCCTGTCCCCACCAGACCTTTTAAACACCGGTCTAATCTAATGCCGTACGTTAAAACTAACCTGGTTTCTCTTGATTGTCCACAGCACGGCTTGATGACTCAGCTCCTCAAGTTGGCCCAGAACTGTCTGACCTTCGACTTCATCGGTACGGCGACGGACGAGTCCTCAGACGATCTCTGCACGGTTCAGATACCGACCAGCTGGCGACCCGCGTTCCTCGATTTCGGCACTTTAAAACTTTTCTTCGACTTGTACCATTCCCTCCCGAACACACTCTCGCCTTTAGCTTTGTCGTGTCTGGTACAAATAGCTTCGGTGCGCCGTTCTTTGTTCAGTAACACGGAAAGAGCCAAATTTTTAACTCATCTTGTCAATGGAGTCAAACACATTCTACAAAATCCACAGGTAAGGAAGGAGCTGCTATTATTAATTATTATTAATTTTTTGTAAACGGGTCTTTTTAAGTGATCATCTTGAAAGAAATATTGACTTTCGAAAACTTACAACATCCAACCAGGTCATAAATATAATGCATACATATAGGGCCTATATGGCATCGTTTCTCAGTAGGTGAGTTATAGTCTACATGTATTCCATTGTGCATCACCATTGCTATGCCTACGAATTGAATATGATGCATTTTATTTTATGATTCCATCTTTGTGTCTTTAACTCGAGATTAGTGTGCCCCTCTCCTCTACTGGGTTGAAGTGTTCCGTTCTCACTTTCCAGGGCTTGAGTGATCCAAGCAACTACCACGAGTTCTGTCGACTGTTGGCGCGACTCAAATCAAATTACCAGCTCGGTGAACTAGTCATGGTCGAGAACTATCCGGAAGCAATTCAACTCATTGCAAAATTCACGGTGCAAAGCTTACAGGTAAGCTCAATTCATATGTCATGTGTCTCGGGATAATAGTTGGATGCAGTTCCCCTGTCCTGGCCACATAATTAAATTCAAAATTTAGTTCTTACAGCGCAATAAAGCCACTCCTCCAAAATAACAACTAAGAACGTGATCTGATTGGAAAGGGTTAACCTATATTTTCTGTTGGCTATTTGGGTAGAATCACTAGTAGGCCTATGTCTAGTGTGCGTGCACAGTACGCATGTGCGTTTCACCCCCCCCCCCCCCATACCCTAAACAATGGGGTGTCTAAGATGACTAGGAAACTATTATGTTCATGTTACATCGAATAATGTTGCTTCTCAGTGGCACCAAATGATTAATAATAATAAACTATGTAACTAATTCCCAACTGTTGGGATGAGTGGTGGTTAGGGTTAACCACCCTTGTCTAGGACATGAAACTTTCAATGACTCTGCTTGCCAGGACAGTAAAACTGCTGCCAAGTATTGGATCTGTAACCAATAATAAATAGCTTCACACTCAAAGGTATTACATGTTGCACCGTCCTTTCGGATGGGGCGTAAAGCCGATGGTCCCCTTGGTACTTTTTGACAGAAGTAGGCTACGTGCCGGTACCGGGCTTCCCCTCCTCCCTTTCTCATTGTCATTCATCAGTCATCACTCATTAGGCTAAAGAGGGCATGGTGCCCTGCACTGGCCTTAATTACAATAAAGTAAAGTAAATAAGTACATGTTGCAAAAATGAAGGGCTAATAAAAAATATCTACCTCATTGTGTCTGTTCTGCAAATGGTTATTTGATAGATACTAGACTGTTTTTTGTTTTTTTCCCCTATGCAGAGGCACTCTCAGCCATTCTTCTTCCTCACTATCCAATATAGAATTGCTTCCTTTTCTGACCTGCCCATATCATTGGGCCCCTGTCAATGATACTCTGAAATGTTATACAAATAATTTGTTTTTTCTTGTAGATGTGGCAGTTTGCTCCCAACAGTGTCCACTACCTCCTCAGCCTGTGGCAGCGGATGGTGGCCTCGGTTCCGTACGTCAAGGCCACCGAGCCCCACCTCCTAGAGACGTACACTCCCGAGGTGTCCAACGCGTACATCACGTCGCGCCTCGAGTCTGTGGCGGTCGTGGTGCGCGAGGGGCTCGAAGACCCGCTGGACGACCTTGGGATGGTCCAGCAACAGTTGGAACAGCTGTCGGTCATCGGGCGGTGCGAATACCAGAAGACGTGCACGCTCCTGGTGCAGCTGTTTGACCAGGCGGCGAGGACGTACCAGGAGTTGATGACGTCGCCCACGGCACAGCAGATGGATATCACAATACAAGAGTGTAAGTACTAAACGACGTTATTCCGCGGAAGTAAATTGAAACGTGAGCTAACTACGGTTGAGATCTGTGTGACAAACGTAACTTCATTCGCTCCCGTCTCCAAGTAGCTTTTGCGAGCATGACATTGCAGATATTTGGATCTTTAAGTAATTGCCAATTGGTAGGGACAAGTATTTGTGGTGAATAAAATTACTGTATTTCGGTGTTAAAAAATTAATTCAGCGGTATAGGCCTAATAAAGCGGTGCGAAACAAATATATCGGTGCCTCACAGCGGTAAAAAAAAAAAAAAATGGAAATTTTCGGAGATGGGATTTTGAAGTAGGCCCTTTGATTAATGATTACTAACAAAGATAGGCCTAGGAATAGTATAGTATTATTTCTGTATTTAATAACGACATTTTAGATTCGAGACGTAACCTTAACGCAAGCGGTCGGCTTGAGGCAAATCACCAGCTCCTTAAAGTAATAATAAGGATTTATTTTAATTGGGATTATAAATTTAAGTAAACTAAGTATACCAACTAGGCCCTAGGCCTAGGCCTAGGAGCCTCTTTTAGCCAGAAATCCTGTAACCTAGGCTAGGCCTAGAAGCCTACTAGACCTAGGCCTAGGAGCCTCTTTTAGCCAGAAATCCTGTAACCTAGGTTAGGCCTAGAAGCCTACTAGACTTAGGCCTACCCTAGGCTCGGGTGTCGGTTAGGCCTAGAAGCCTCCTAGGCCTAGGAGCCTCCTTTAGCCAGAAATCCTGTAACCTAGGCTAAGCCTAGGCCTAGAAGCCTACTAGACCTAGGCCTACCCTAGGCTCGGGTGTCGGTTAGGCCTAGAAGCCTCCTAGGCCTAGCCTAGGCCTACCATAGGCTCAGGCGTCGGTTAGGACTAGGTTAGGGTCCCTTCTATCTCATTCTACGCAGGTTTTGCGTCGAATATGTAAAATCCTTCGCTCTGTCGCTCAAATATAGTCACTATTTTCGGCATTTTGTTAAAATTCACGATCCAAAACAACTCAGCTGCTGATCTGACCATGCGATGACATTTCAAAACAGGAAGTGTTGTCGATTACATATCACCGCCATCTACACATGCCAGTGCTCGAATTCTACCATACGCAAGGCTGTGATTCGACTCTTCGACTTCGACTTTTTTCTTCAACACCGATTGGGCGATTTCCATTGGTTGTTCAAGACCGGAAAATGGCGTCCTTCTTGAGATTGTCAAATAACATCGTGAAAACGAAAAAAACGCTAAATTTACGCAAATTGTCTAGAAAAACGAGAATTTCGGGTGTTATTTCGCGAATAAGCATGAAATTGGAGAATTTCGCATAAAACGGTGAAATGTAAAAATTTCGCGAAGCTTAAATGGTCACACAAGACTCATAACTAATCCCAAAGTTGAAAAAAATTGAAAAAAATCAGTTTTGAGGCATTTCGTGTAAAAAGCATTCACCAAAAATACTTGTCCCTACCAATTGGGCTAAAAATTGTCAAAGTATGCAAGTGGGGTGCCTTCATTTGTACAGTGAAAATGTAACATGCTTTGTGCTGATTCCGATTCCTGAGAAATCGTAAAGAATCATTTTCATGATTGCTAACACTCGTTTACCGATTCCGATCCCGGGGTTTGAAGCCAACGTAGGCGTAAGTCATAAAATTATTAATGTATAGGGCGTATGCCTACTAAAAAAAGTATTACAAATTGGCAGTGGTGTTTTTCTAGGAAATATCTGTTTGATTGTAATGGTTCTGTAATGGACGTGGTAATTTTATTTTCTCTAATTGGCTCCAGACAACTCGCTTAGCACCTTATGAAAACCATTGTGACATTTCTGACTATAATATTTGTGCTTGCTGTGCAATGCAGTCTCTCAAGCCCACTTATGTAAAGAATTTCAGTAAACTTTGTCCGAGGCAAGCTGAGAACGCCGCAGGGCATTTGTTTCACTGCATTTATAATAAGTTGTTTGTACAGCCCGAGTGCGACCGCAGATTCCTTGAATTTGGTGGGTCTGAACTGTCAAAAAGTAATCAAATGTAATCGTTTGTTTGTTGTGTGGACTAATATTATTTGACTAGATGTTGCGTTTCCAAGAAATGTGCAGATGGTTGAACTTCTGTTATGATTTCCGGTAATGAATTCGGGGATTTCGTCTCATGTTTGTGCTAGTCAGGTAGTGGGGGTGTACATCATTAGTGAAATGTCAAGATCGACGAAAGATCGACTGATTTTCTTGTTCTCATCTGAGCCACGAACCCACTGTAGGTATCCTAGATTTATGCCATAAGTCCCTCTACGCAGGTTGATAATGTGTGCCCGCTCGTGTTGCAGGCCGTCTGACGTGGCTGGTCTACATCATTGGGTCGGCCATCGGAGGCCGAGTGTCGTTCAACAGCAACGACGAGCACGACGCCATGGACGGAGAGTTGGTGTGTCGGGTGTTGCAGCTGATGAACCTGACAGACTCGCGGCTCGCCCAGGGAGGCTGTGAGAAGCTCGAGCTGGCCATGCTCAGCTTCTTCGAACAGTTCAGGAAAATTTACGTAGGAGATCAGGTAGACATAGGGCCACTAGAATAGAGTACCCGCTTTTCGATTCTCTGGTGTTTACAATGCGTTTCAGACACTAAAACACACGCAGGACCTAACAATAGACATTATTTTAAAGTGACAAGTTTGAAAAATATTGCAGGTGATTAAAGACTACTAATTACAACTTGAAATCTTTGCTTATCCCTTCCGCCACAATATTATTTCATTATGGCCTATTATTATCGTACATTCGCTAAATTCGTCACTGAATTGCTTTGGTAATATTGGCTCTGTAAAGAACACGCTCTAGTTGTAAGTTTCATAGACTTGGAATAATATGCCTGCTCTAAAGTTAGAGAGTGTTTCCAGTAAAATATGCCAAGCTTGTGTTTATTTCTTCGCCTAAGACCAAGAATTAAAAAGTTTCGATAGACGATACGATCAGACAACAGCAGAGTCTTGTTATTGCTTGATTCACAGAACGGGCAACTTGCAAACTAACCCGAAGTGGTGTTGATAAAGCAGGCTTCTGCACTACCCTTCATTTGTGTTACTTGTTGTTTATTTAGCAGTTTCATTCATGGCATACATTACTTACATAAGTTACATTTACATTTATGTATGTGGGCAAGGGTACCACATTTTTATTAGTATCCATTATAAGCTACTCTACAACATTCTTCTTATAGTGTCCGAAGGATTATTTAAATTTTAAGTATAAATATGTACTTGAAAATGGGCCATATAGGTAGTCCAATGTTTAGATTGTGTGGACACTTACCCTACCTAGTAATACGTGAACTAATAGATTTTTAAACCGGTAGAATAAATGTAACAAAAAATAAATAAAAAACTGATGACTGGTAAAATTTCGTTACAGTAGTGTGATGTCGACTAATGAGTAATGATCTTTCTTTTCAGGTACAAAAAAATTCAAAGGTGTATAGAAGACTCTCGGAAGTATTAGGACTCAGTGACGAAGCAATGGTCCTTAGTGTGTTCATAAGAAAAATGTAAGTGGTGCATCACGAACCCAAGTGGTTTGTGACATCTTTTGTAATCAAATAATATATGCTATTATTTAGTGATGTACATCGATATTTTTTCCAATATCGATATCGGCGGTACTTTGGTGATATCGTATCGCGATTTAGTTACGTAATTTTTTTTAGCGATAGGCCTACCTAAGTTATCGATAAAACTACAAAAAAGTTGTTTACAAGTTTTTTTACCAGCTCAGGTTCAATGCAATTAATTTATGGATGTGTATTGTGTAATGTTTAATGAATTTATGAGTGATTGTAGACTGTTATCAGATGCTGCCTATAGTCCTAGATGCCCTTAGGAACGAATAACAGTGATTCAGATAATATGACGTGTTAACTTCGATTTCTTTGCTTGATTAAATCGAAGATTTTGGCTAGTATTTTAGTATATCTGGTAATTTAATTAAAGAAAATAAAATTCCTCTGTAATTACACTGTTTTGATTTCTGTTCTAGCATTACTAACTTAAAATACTGGGGACGAAGTGAACAGATCATCTCGAAAACGTTACAGCTTTTAAACGACTTATCGGTGGGGTACAGTTGCGTTCGGAAACTGGTCAAATTAGAAGAAGTACAGTTCATGCTTAACAACCACACGGTATGTATCGCAACCACTAGGCTACTTTTCCTAGTAAGAAATTGTGTTAATTCTGAATATATATATATGGTTTTGCATTAGACTGAAAGGAATTTTCAATTGTCAATGAACCTACGTATTTTGAATGGAAAACTAGTTTAAAAGAGTTTTCAAATTGTCAAGTTACCTGTTAAAGTATGTGACAGTAAATTAAGGGTAAGGTGAGAACTTGAAAAACTCTTCGGCACTCATTTTTTATCTGATTTTGTTGATCAGATCTGATAGTTTTCTTCCCAATGTTGCATATAAATTTGTTAGCCTATTGCAGGGTTGCCGTTTTTGCGGAGTTTATCCTCTTTTGCGGATTTTTAGGGTGCCTCGCGGACATGAGGATTAACGGCCAAATTGGCGGATTTTCTACCATTATTGTAAAAACCGTGAAATTTACTATAATTTGAAAATCCCGCCATAAAGAACGATTTAATAACGTAAAAAGTAAAGTTGGACAATCTACACTTGAACCCGCAGCATAGACACGATGTCTCAAAACACATGTGAAATATCCAGATTTCAAGTGTGTTTTTGTAAGTTGTCTTGCTATACTAGCAAGCAGAGGGTGGAGCTTCTGTGGGAGACAGCCAATGGGGTACCTAAAGCGTTGTGATTGGTCTAGTAGTAAAGTAGCGTCCTCTATTGTCAACTTTGCAGAACGTGTGTGTTCTTTTAGTGTATGATAGAGCGCGTTGCCCGTGCCTCGTTGATAACAAGCAGAACCATGGGCGTGAGCCCGTGATGTGACAACTGACTTTTTATATGAGTCTATGCTGTTATTTGCCTGGTTTCTTGTTTATATATAAATATACAAATTAATTTATTATTTATTTATTTGTATATAAATTATGATGGAGAGGTAAATTCTTAAAGATCATCTGGCATAATACATAATATAACCTAAAAATAAACATAACCTAAAAATTTTTTTTTTCTTTCACACTTTATAATATGCTAAGTAACAGCAGAATAAATGTGTTTTGGAGGATTTTTGAGGATTTTTTTGATATCTTCAGAGGATTTAAAAAATTACTTGGTGGCAACCCTGGCCTATTGAAAGGAAAGCTTTTTTTTTTTCCTGTGCAGAGTTGGCCTCTTCAACCATTCTTCTTTCTTGCTATCCAATATAAGGCTGCCTCCTTCTCTATCCTGCTCATTGAGTTGGGCAGGGAGTCAATGTCCTTCTTAAGGGCGGCACATCTAAATAGGTGCGCTCTGTCTTGATCTTCCAACTCACATAATCTACAGGTGGCTGGTTCGCTGCTAATGTTGAAGCGATGCAGGTGGAGTTCTAGAGATTTTGAAAGACGTGAAGCTTATTAGGTTGTAACGTCCGACGTGTGTTTTCAGAGTGAACACTTCCCGTTCCTTGGCAACAGCGTAGCGGTCACCGAGATGAGGTGTCGTTCCATGTTTTACACCTCGCTAGGGCGGTTGTTAATGGTCGACCTCGGAGAAGACGAAGACAGATTCGATACCTTCATGATGCCACTTACCGGAACCACAGGTAAGACGCCAATTAATGGCAGATTTTGCAGCTTTCAATTCGTAATCGTGTAACTACCATTACTAGGGATGGACGAACGTTCGAAATTCCGAACTCGAACCGAACTTTTTTTGAAGTTCGGTTCGGTTCGAGTTCGAATATTAAGGTTCGAGTTCGTGATTTATAAAAATTTCGAACTTGAACCGAACCTGAGTCAGTTTTAACTATTTTTTAGCGTATTCCTCGTAAAAACCGCCAACACAACAGTAAACAACGCTTGCCGAAAGAAAATGTTTTGAAAATTCATTACGCACAGGCCTAGGCCTAGGGCCTTCCATTGCACGACTGAGGCCTAGGCCTAGGCCTAGGCTCTATGCCTTCCACGGCATGATGAGGCCTATATTGTGTTTCCTCCAACCTTCCTCGTCAACAACTAATCTAATATGGCACATTATGCAAGAAAATGTATTACATTAAACACGTAATTAAATGGTTTCATGTGCACAATCATCATGTTATTAGGGCTGTGCGAGTACTCGAAAAGTCGAGTTCGGTCGAGTAGTTACTACTCGACTCGAGGTGATCGAGTTTTTCATGAAAAACGAGTCGAGTTCGAGTAGTTTTGGTCGACTGAGCCGCCGTATTCAACTGGTTAAAAATACCGCCAATAGGTAGCGCTAGTATCCAAAAATAGCTTAAGTATCGATTTTATAATCGACTTTGAAGAAAAAGCGACCTATCGATCTTTATCGAGCAGATCGATACACGCAGACCTAGCAGACGACGCTTATTAGGCATAGGCCTATACTTACGCAAATTCGCAAAAAGTGTCTGCGTTTTTTGTGAACGAAGTGTGGATTTTGTAGAAGTGGCAGCCAAACAAATGGAAGGGAATCTTCGAGAGCCTAGGCCTACGAGATCGCTGACGCATAGGCCTAGGCCTACTATGTTCAAAGAGCCTAGGCCTAGGCCAAGCATAGGCCTAGGCCCTAGACCCTGGTCGTAGGCCTAGGCCTGGACCTAAAAGTACCTAATCATCAAAGATATTATATTCCCTACTGATCATCAAGTATTTGGAATCATTTTTAAAACGTTCCATACAACTTAAGTTCAAAATGTAATCTTTGCATTATTAACCTCAAAATGGGGAAAATCTCGCCAACATGGTCTCACAAAAACAAAAGTGGCCATCTGACAACCCATCTGCAAAACAGATTACACTGTAGTTCTATTGTTTCTCTCAAAGTCTTTCTCCTGTGCCAGGTCCCCGTGTACAGTGTAGGCCTAGGCCTAGTCCTAGGCCTAGGCCTAGCATTTGGCCATGCTTTGAGCATAGCCCTAGCCTAGCCTATCCCAAGACCTAGGCCAAGCCTTAGTACTTTCCTTGTCTAGATCACGTAGGCCTAGACCCAGTTGGCAGAATCTAGCATCGTTTGAGCCTTAGGCCTAGGGAGACAATAATATTGAACAAATTACAGTATATGGTTTTAGGCCTGGCCCCAGGGACAGCTTTTAGGCCAAAGCCTAGCCTAGGTGAACTCGGCGGTAGCTTAGATGGGGTCCTAGGTCTAGTCTGCCTAGTCCTCTACCGGTAGTTATTCCTTTCCTGTATCTTTTTATTATATTCAGGCACTACTCGAAACTCGCGAGTTATTTACTACTCGAACTCAAACTCGACTCGATTTGGAAAAGTGCTACTCGCACACCCCTACATGTTATGATTGCTTTTTCGTCTTCGTCGACCTACAAGCGATGCCGATGCAGGTGAATGATATCACAGTATAAGGAGGATACAGTAACGAAGGCGCTATGCCTGGCACAGCAGACGACTTGCGGCACGGAAGCGGGTGGCGTTCGTAGCGGTGGGTTAGACCAAACTCAACGAGAACATGGACGAGACCAGGGGGGAGGGGGAGAGGGATACCTCCTCGCCGCCCCTCGCCGCTCTCCACGCCAACAATATGAGCTAACTCGGATAACTCACCGCCAGGGCGACCGTAGCTGCGCGCGCAGGAGTTTGCCGATGGAATCTCTCCCAAGTTTCGCTACTGTATCCCCCTTATACTGTGATGATATTGCTTATTGTTATGGTTCGCAATAACGCTGGTAGGTAGCATGGCTGTCGCTACAGGATCAAGGAGTTGCTGACTAGGGCTCTGTATACATAATACAGTAACGACAATTTATCAAGTTTTTCATTACATATTTTAATAATTTTTATTTCAGTCGAGACAAAAAGAAAATTGAATACTATGGAATTTGGTATAATATACAGATTGTATCACAATTTAACCTCAAATAAAACAAAATTCTATTACAAAATCGTGATAAAATATGTTCTTTATGGAGTTGGGGTTACTTCACAAATATATTCACGATTGCAGCGCTTCGTACGGAGAAGGATTTGTTTTGATCTTTCGTGCTCGCGCATGTCGACTATCGACTTTCAACCAAACATCGAACGACCACGAACGACGTAGGCCACGAATTCTCTATGACCGCGAATTTAGATAGTTTCACATCTTGTTTTGAAGACTTGGTAACAAATTTTAAATTGATCATGGACAGTGAAGAAAATGAGGACGATCCGGCACCAATGCCGACTAGGCCTACGTCCACAGATACACAAAAGAACATTATTTGGGATTACTTTCCTTTCTTCCTGAATTTGTGCAATATTTCAGTTTTCAAGCCGCTTCGTAAAAGTTCGGTTCGAGTTCGAAGTTCAGAACTTTTTTTGCTCAGAAGTTCGAGTTCGGTTTGAAATTAAAAAAACCAAGGTTCGTCCATCCCTAACCATTACTCATTAGTACTACTAGGAATGAGCAAACCAATTCAAAACCAAATCTCTAAGCTTAGTTTGGTTAGCATGTAGAAAATATTTTACCAATAAACAGACCTCTTCAAACCAAATCTTGCACCATTTCCAAATACAAATACAGTGGGTCCTGGATTATACGTTTGCCAAGTACCAAACCCAAAATACGGGTAATTGCAATTTTTTTAATATTATAGAAAACTGAAATATGAAAACCCTGATGGGACAGTCTTAAATTGCAATTTTATGCTTACTATCTAAAGTATATTTCTTTCAATAATGTTTGTAAAATCTCTTATGTACATGTATGTTTTGTTTGTTTTCTGTAGCGGCGTTAGAATCTATCGGCACAATATTAGCGTCTGGGGACTCCTCGCTCTACGCAGCCGAGGAGGCAAAGAAAGCGTTAATCGGATTGGCGAGAGATCTCAGAGGACTAGCGTTCGCGTTCAACACCAAAACATCGTACATGATGCTCTTCGACTGGATGTATCCTTTTCTGTGCTGTGTAATCATTTTAAATTAGACTACTGTATTTTCCATTTCAACCTACACAGTTGTAAAATCAAACCTCATAGGAAGTTGTTGGTGTTATTAGAGACCATAAATGTCAATCATGCCTTTCTTCCGCAAAGTACTCACCATCCCTTGTAGTACAGGCATCTCCACGCCATATTGACCTCCAACGACAGCGCAAACAAATACCTTACTACCCCCACTGTATCAACAATTAAACACAATTATTAGTTTTAATTATTAACTTTAGCGACCTTCAAATTCGGTACGTGATTTTAACTTAGATTTTAGGTTATTTATTTTGAAGACAAAATAATCGGAGGTCACTTGATTTTGGAAGCTACGCATCTACCCTTCTTGCTGGTCAGAGAAACTGTCAACGTGATTGAAGTTTACAACCTCGTACAAAGAGATCAATAAACCAGCCGCGATTGAACCCAAAATTTGCCGCTGTACTTGTTGATATGGAAAATACAGTAGTTTGGAAATAAGTCTCCTCCCTCAGTATTCCTTCAAATTCTAGGCCCTCCTAGTTCATCCTGTTTGACCCCAGGGTAGAATAGTACCAGGGCATATAGGCCTGTCATACGAGGTGACATAAGGACCGGCATCATATGGCCTTGTAGTGGGTGACAGTAATCTTTTCATTGATACATTAACTTAACCCATATTTGAGTCTAGATGATATACAGTGAAACTTCTTCATAACAAATGTCTTTATAACAAAATGATCTATATAACAAACTGTTTTTGAGGTGCCACCAAAAGGTTCTTATGCATCGTGTTGCCGCGTTGCGTGTGAAGTTAGGTCTACCATCTTTATAAAGAAATGTTCTTTATAACAAAATAATAATCTGGCCCCCAGGAGTTCATTATAAAGAAATTTTACTGGATTGTAAATTGGGATCATTTTAAATTTGATGATTTTGTCTTGACTAAGACACTTTCTGCAGTACTTGTGACAGACTGGAGGAAATAGGAAATATTGCTTTTCCTTAATTATTTTATACAGCTATCCAAACTACACTCCAATCCTATTGCATGCGGTAGAGCTCTGGTACCACGACCCTCAAGTTACCACACCTGTCCTGAAACTGTTCGCCGAACTTGTTCAGAACCGATCGCAGCGGTTACAGTTCGATGTGTCCTCACCCAACGGAATACTTCTCTTCAGAGAAGCTAGCAAGGTCATCTGCAGTTACGGTAAGCCTTCTAAACTAGGAAAACGCTCCGCGTTGCCAGATGAGCGAGTTGGTTCAATGTTTTAAAGCAAACACATCTTTTGAATATCATATTTCTCTTAAAAAAAAAAAAAACTTAATAATAAACATGATTTTTTTACAAAATGGCGGAGCAAGTAACAACCTTATTACTTGTGTATATTATTTCTCGATATGTTTCTAATAAATGCACGAAATATTATTTAAATCCGTTAAGATGTTTTCTTTAAATAAATTAAAACCTTTAAGCTGATTTTTCAATGGATTTCCGCATAATTTAATTCGACCATGGTCTACTCAATAGGCTCTCATTCATAAACTATTAAAACTATCAGTGTATGGAAAGTTCCATAATGTAGATATAGACTATATGTAAAATGTATTATTCTTTTATCATACAAAAACCCGCTTTTATATTATAATAAAAGCTTTTTTATTTGTCTACTTGTACTTTACTTTTACTTGTTAACATTTGCATTTTTGCCGTGAAAGTCATAAAACATAACACTCCATTGTAGCCATTCTATAACAGCTATCAAAATTCCAAATACATAGTGAGAAAGGTCTGACTCCCTACGCCATTTCTGCAGCATATTATGTGCATCTAACTTCAATGGTCCGCAAATGCGAATCATATCGGTGGAACACTGTAAAAAGGAAGAAAATGTCTGCCTTAAATAAACAATATTTGTTTATAACATGGCAGTTAAAGCAACAATTTTGAAACTAATGTCGAGTGTTGGTAGTATTGATGTGGACCTACATATAAAAAATCATTAATATCCATGTGTAAGTTTTAATTTAAATAAATAAATAACAAAACACGTGTTTCAGTTGTTAATTTTTTGTAGGTTGGCATCTTATGTCATTGTAGCCATTTTATGACAGCTATCGAGATTCCAAATAATAGTGCATAAGTATTGTTACGTACGCTATTTTTGGTGTATACTATGTGCATCTAATTGCAAAAGTCCGCAAATGCGAATCATATCGGCGGAACACTAAAAATGAAGAAATTATTGTTGTAAATAAACAATATTTTTTTATAACATGGCGGATAAACGTACAATTTTGAAATTATTGTCAATTGTTGGTACGGTTTATGTAAACGGAAACCTACATGATAAACATTATTTAAATCCGTTGGTAAGTTTTCATTTAATTAAATAAATAAACAAATTTTATTTTTCAGTTATTAATTTTTTGTAGGTTGGCATCTTGACGAATTTTGCTGGTTATGTTAACAGCATCGAGTTTAGTAGTCAAAAATGTTGACCGAAAATTTCAGCCAAATACGTCAAGCCGTTTGACCTGTGCGCGACGAACAAAATTTAGCGCACATACAGACACACACACAGACAAAGCGCCGATCGAGTTGAATGGAGAGATTCACTCCGCTTCGCTACGCTCATCTAATTATTGAATAATTAATAGGGTGTACTAATTAATAAGTGTTACATTATACTGTATGTAGGCCCTACCTGAATCTAAGACTATAATAATCGGGGGTCGTCTTAAATTCGCGTGCTAAGATTATGAATGTGAATTTGATTTTTCCCACTTAAAAATTCTTTTTTTTTTTTTTTTTTAGAACTTTTGTTCTTTTCTCTATTTATTCACATCCTGTTGACTGTTTTTATTCCCTTCCAACTTATCTTGACATATGAGAGGGCCCCTCTAGGCGATAAAATCCACATTATCTGTTTGATTTGGGTTTTTTCTTAATTCGGGCTACATTGGGACACAATTAGCCTGAATTAGCAAGGCCCTACTGTAGGGTTGCCACCAAGTAATTTTTTAAATCCTCTGAAGATATCAAAAAAATCCTCAAAAATCCTCCAAAACACATTTATTCTGCTGTTACTTAGCATCTAGGCCTATTATAAAGTGTGAAAGAATAAAAAAAAATTTTAGGTTATGTTTATTTTTAGGTTATGCATTATGCCAGATTATCTTTAAGAATTTACCTCTCCATTATAATTTATATATAAATAAATAAATAAATACATATATAATTAATTTATATATAAACAAGAAACCAGGCAAATAACAGCATAGACTCATATAAAAAGTCAGTCGTCACGTCACGGGCTCACGCTCACGGTTCTACTTGTTATCAACGAGGCACGGGCAACGCGCTCTATCGTACACTAAAAGAACACACACGTTCTGCAAAGTTGACGATAGAGGACGCTACTTACTACTAGACCAATCACAACGCTTTAGGTACTCCATTGGCTATCTCCCACACAAGCTCCACCCTCTGCTTGCTAGTATAGCAAGACAACTTACAAAAACACAGTTGAAATCTCGATATTTCACACGTGTTTTGAGTAGAGGTGTGCGAGTAGCAATTTTCTGGTTCGAGTCGAGTTCGAGTTCGAGTAGTACAAAACCAGAAATTTTTCGAGTCGAGTTCGAGTAGTAAAAAATTGAAGTACTTTAATATGCTGGGATTCATTGGGAAATAGGTAGCCTATAAGAAAGAATCGTACAACAAGGTGAATACATTTCTTGTTACTTTTTATAGCTTAGTCTTAAGTTAACAGTAAGTAATCTTAACTTAGGCCTGTTGTAAGGCAACAACAAGGCATGGCCTAGGGTTATTCCTATGGTAGGCTAGGCCTAGGCTAGGCACAAGAGCCTAGGCCTAGACCTAGATTAGCCTATTGCATTTGTAACTAAATCTAAATCTGAACTCACCTTGTAATTCTTTTGGCCTTTGGGTCAGTAGCAGGCCACTTCAAAGCAGAGTTCATTCTATACTCATGAAGTGTTAGCTGTGTCCTAGCCTGCATTGGCCTAGGCCTAGGCCTAGCTGGTGTATGGCTAGACTTAAGACATTTTAAAGGCCAAAAGAATTACAAGGTGAGTTAAGATTTAGTTACAAATGCAATATGCTAATCTAGGTCTAGGCCTAGGCTCTTGTGCCTAGCCTAGCCTACCATAGGAATAACACTAGGCCAGGCCTTGTTGTTTTGTAGGCCTAGGCCTAGCTGGTGTAAACTCTGCGTCGATCTTAAGATGTCTAGCACAACTCGTTGTGCTTCCACAATTGACTTTCATAGTTGCCGCACACATTTCGGTGCATTTATCGATCGCACAAAAAAAAAACACGATACAAAAAACAGATAGCCTTCAAAAAGACAGGCCAGCCATTGAAGTTGAAGAAGATATCTAGAGGAAGTGATGTTCCAACAATGTCTCGTAGCCATACCGGATGTTTGGGCGGGGCTTACGTATGCAGCTTCAACTAAGCTCCGCCTCCAACGCCCACATCAGTGTAGTATAAACAGCGTTTTGACGATCTCCAGCGATATATCGCGCAATAATCGAAACTCGAAAAAAACTCGATAGTCGAGTAGTAATTGTGAATTTCGAGTCGAGTACTAAAAACTCGACTCGACTCGAAAACTCGAGTACTCGCACACCCCTAGTTTTGAGACATCGTGTCTATGCTGCGGGTTCAAGTGTAGATTGTCCAACTTTACTTTTTACGTTATTAAATCGTTCTTTATGGCGGAATTTCCAAAGTATAGTAAATTTCACGGTTTTTACAATAATGGTAGAAAATCCGCCAATTTGGCCGTTAATCCTCATGTCCGCGAGGCACCCTAAAAATCCGCAAAAGAGGATAAACTCCGCAAAAACGGCAACCCTGCCCTACTGTACTATTATTGTGTTTCTACTGTGCTTCAGGGTCTCACATATTAAGTGTGGAAGTGCCAAAGGACCAGATCTACCCAATGAAGCTGAAGGGCATCTCCATCTGCTTCTCAATGTTGAAGGCGGCTCTTTGCGGCAGCTACGTCAACTTCGGTGTCTTCAGACTGTACGGCGACGAGGCGTTAGACCACGCACTCAACACTTTCGTCAAGCTTCTCCTCTCCGTGCCGCAGTCCGATCTCTTGGTGAGAGAGTGAGAGAGAGCAATACTCTTTGGTAGTCTATCATTGTGTGTAGCAACCCTCGACAAACCCACTCGCACGCTCGCATTTTGCGAGTGACAATTTGGAACTTGCAAGTAGCTTTCCCGGCTGTCCTTCCTCAAAATGTCAAAATATCGTTTTTGCGAGCGTTTGAATTGAGCGCAGCACCATTATCGATCTCCGAATTCGATCTTCTCCAAAGGCATTCACGGGGATGGGGTGGGGGGCGAGCGGGCCCGCGGGCCAGCGCCTGCGCAGTTTGCTGAGCTCACGGGCATGCTTCAAATTGCGTCGTAACAAGTTCACGCTTGTCGAGCAATGTGACTTCACTTCTTTGACTATCGATCACACAGCGGTGTTTAATTCGCAGTACAATAGACTGCAAGGGCCAAACCTTAATTTATAAGTGTCGTGTGCTATGTGTTGAGGCAGGCGCTCAGTGCTGAAAGCGAGCCGTGAACATAATTCTTACTAGGCCTACTTTTGCGCTACGCGGCGCTTGATTGTAGGGCCTAGGCCTACTTTTGCTCTGACAGAGGATCGAGTCCCATATACATGTAAAGAGCTATTTCATCGTTATTTATAATGCAGCTATGCCTGAAATCGCTTTTTAGGCCATAAAACTTAATGCAGGCCCGAAAAAAAATTTCGCCTTTGGCGAATTTGCCTCCGGCGGCTGAAGCTTTGCCCCAGACCCCCACTATTCCACGCAACCTACTTGCGAGTGCAAATTTCCCCTAGCGAGTGGACAACACACACATTTGTCGAGGGTTGGTGTGTAGAAGTAATGTTATATATGTATGACGAGGATTTAGACCATGCACTCAACACTTTCGTCAAGCTTCTCTCCGTGCCGCAGTCCGATCTCTTGGTGAGAAAGAGAGAGCAATACTCTTTAGTAGTCTACTGTGGCATGTTGCTGTCATCATTTGTGTAGGAGTCATTTTATATGTAGTAGGGATGTGCGAGTCTGAGATTTATAAGTTGAGCTGAGCCGAGCCGAGCCGAGTATGGATAAAAATGCTTGAATAATCGTTATTTTCTATTATTCAGCCAAGAAATTTGTGTCTATAAAAACCGATTTTGGCACATCTCCAACTCTATAATGTCTCGCCGGAACTGTTTTAAATTTTCAGCGCATTATTTCTTTGTTCCAGGATTATCCTAAATTATCCCAGACGTACTACGTACTGCTGGAGTGCCTTGCGCAAGACCACATGAGCTTTCTCTCAACGCTAGAACCTCGAGTATTCCTGTACATTCTCTCGTCAATCTCGGAGGGCCTCACCGCTCTAGGTGCGAACCTGAACTATTTCACAGGTACACTCACAGACACAAGGCAAAGAGTTTGTAAAGGAAACAACAACTGCAGCATGTAAACCAAGCTTGATCCTTGCTATGATATATTTACAATATTGACCCAAATATAGTACAAAAATTGTTTTTGAAAACAAACTTCTAGAAAAGTAATCTTAACATAGGCCTATTATCTAAAAATAATTTTGTTTTTAGTTTCATCTATCGCTAGAATAGGGAACTATCTGTTTCGAAATGTTATTTTTTATAGGCTTACATAGTGCTTAATGATAGGTATACTCGCAACGGTTGTGTCCTTCACCTTCAATAGGCCAAAGCCTATGTTACCCAACAAACGTTTATTATTTTTTTTTAAGGTAGGCCTACAGCTTTAGTCTCTAATCATCATACGTGATTTCGAATGTGAGAACATTATAGGCTAGATTAATTTAATACACTATCCCCGCCAATAAACAGTCTAATAAATTATCATAAATCTAAAATCTCTGCACATTATATTTAATGTTAATGAATACGTAATGATCATTCATCCTCTCATCACTGCTCGCAGTTGAGATTTCCTATTTAATTTAATTTAAATGTATTTTACTGCTAAAACACCGTTATGCACTGTGCAGCCTTTTATAAACACCACCACTTGCACTGCTGTGGGTTGTTGTCCCCACTCCCCAGTTAATGGCTTCATTTACATAATTTCTATTGGGGTTTATTTGTAACCTACTATTCAAATGCACCACTAGGAATGTATAACCTGGGAACATATGAGTGTAATTTCGAAGAGATTTTTTTTACCATAGATCTACCAAGTACTATATTTTGGTCAATAAGATACCGGTACACTCTCTAATTTCTACGGATAGCATCACAAGGAAATCGGTATAGAACATCTACAAATAGTGGCGTAGGCCTACTGTAGCAAGCTTAAAGACTGTACCAATGAAAGAAAATTGCAAACAATTATCAAAGTTTTTTCTCTTGAATGAGCTTCTTCCATCTAGTAGTAAACACTCTTCATTACATAACGACCCCCATTCCTGCTAACTAGGCTGTAGCATTAAGAGTCCACACCACACAAAAAATGATTGTAGTCAGTAGTTCTCCAACAACAGGTGTTCACACCTGTTGTTTTATGGTGGCTATCGTCAGCTAGTTTGAAGTATATTTTGGGTTTCCTATTATAGGAATCACAGCAGTAAGCTTTCTGAGAACCTGGTAGAGATTCAGAAGAAATCTATGTGCTCAGTTTAGTAGCTTTCAAGTTAAAAGGTGACAAACAAACAAAAAATGTTATTTTATTTTGTTATTGTCTAGGCTACCTACTCAGGTAATACTTATACATAGTAGGTAACTAATTTTCATTTGCGGGCATACCGTTACCATTTTGGGTATGTGGCTGGCTCATTGCTTGTACGTATTTTTGAAACTTAACAAATCAAAACTTATTTGTTTGTCACAAGTCCCCAAAAGCTAGACTTAAAAGCTTGTCTTCTGTTTGGAACCACCCCACATTGTTAGCTGCCTACTGCCTAAAAGATGAGCAATCTTGAGTCCTGTCCATGATTCATGTAGCTCAAGACTCATGTAGCCTTATGATGAGGTTTCCTTGTGTTGCTTTTTATAGATGGTATCTTGCTTTACAAGCTCTTTGCAATCTGTAGACCCTGTGCTGTGCCACCGATCCACCAGACAATACAAATACTGCCTCACCATACTAGTATTAGAGACCACACAGAATGCAATACAGAATAGTGTTTTATCTTTGCTTGGCATGCATGTCACATGTACGTACGCATTATACTATCTATATAGTCACACCTAGAGTAAAACTAAAATTGTCTCGTGAATGGGAAAACATTAAACGCTATTTATTTCACTAGTTTTCTAATCGTCTACACATTTTGTTGGTCTTTTGTCTTATTGGTAGGCAGTATAACCCAAGGCCGCATGACTGATGTTAATGTATGGCTTTTATTTTGGCGAGGCAAATCTCTTTGACACCAATGCGTGAAGAATAACGAAATCCCCCTAACTGGAATTCATAACGACTGATGAGACTAAGTCGTCCCTTGTGCCTTGAACTCACAAACTAAGAGTATCCACTTTTGCCTTCACATAATGATTAAAACGATTAAAGAGATTTCCCTGCTTCAATGTCTGTGTTTATGTTCACTTGTGCACGTGCAGAGGTCTAGTTGAACATGTCTGTGATTGTACCTGCCACAATTACTCTTACGGCAGCGATGGCAAATGATTGATTGATTGGCATGTGTGTAAAAGTGTCCATTGTGTAAGTTATTGACAGTTTGTGTTGTTCAAAGTTTTCTTACAGTTCAAATGGAATGTTTAAAAACAGGTACAGTATTAAAGATGTGGACTTCAATTTTGGTGCAAGATTAATCTTAAAAGGATACTAATTTTACCAAAGAGCAGCACTTAAACACGCGTTAACTCCTCAGAAAACTAATCAATCGTAAATTTCAATAGAGAACCACAGACCTTTCCTACGTTGCAAAATCTATGCAACGATGACTGACCATACGCCGGGAGCCGATCGAGAATGTACCACTGAATGTAGAAACGTGGCAACCCTGTGCAGCTGTGCAGGTGGATAATATGAGGGGTGTCTACCCGCCTACTTATTCTGCCTCAGTGGAGAGCGGCATATCCCGCCTTGCACCTAAATTGAAGTCTCCGTCTTTAATGGCTGGTGAGAAGCGGAATACTGGCCTGTAGGAAACGCAAACTTTAATCGGACTGTGGGCAATATGCCTACAAATCCGTTGCCATGCAACATTTAAATTTATTACTCTTCCCAATATTCTTACCTATCTGTTTGCCGTCACTGCTGTTTTGTAATATAGCAACTAGAAACATACACTAGCATGATATAATACTC
>OX246738.1:108350303-108453665 GCA_945910005.1 Isoperla grammatica | reverse complement strand
TACTATAAAACCACTTACTTATAGTTGGATATACATACGATTGTATACAGTAACCTGGGAAGTGTAGCTTTTAGGGTTTTTGCAAATGTATCAAAATCAAGATTTTTTCAATTGCAACAAAGTTGGGAATCACTGGTGTAGCTCATTACTCATGTAGCCTTATGATGAGGTTTCCTTGTGTTGCTTTCTATAGATGTTATAGATGGTATCTTGCTTTACAAGCTCTTTGCAATCTGTAGACCCTGTGCTGTGCCACCGATCCACCAGACAATACAAATACTGCCTCACCATACTAGTATTAGAGACCACACAGAATGCGATACAGAATATAGTTTTATCTTTGCTTGGCATGTACTATACGCATTATACTATAGTCACACCTAGAGTAAAACTAAAATTGTCTCGTGAATGGGAAAACATTAAACGCTATTTATTTCACTAGTTTTCTAATCGTCTGCACATTTTGTTGGTCTTTCGTCTTATTGGTAGGCAGTATAACCCAAGGCCGCATGACTGATGTTAATGTATGGCTTTTATTTTAGCGAGGCAAATCTCTTTGACACCAATACGTGAAGAATAACGAAATCCCCTAACTGAAATAAAATTCATAACGACTTATGAGACTAAGTCGTCCCTTGTGCTTTGAACTCACAAACTAAGAGTATCCACTTTGGCCTTCACATAATGATTAAAACGATTAAAGAGATTTCCCTGCTTCAATGTCTGTGTTTATGTTCACTTGTGCACGTGCAGAGGTCTAGCTGGACATGTCTGTGACTGTACCTGCCACAATTACTCTTACGGCAGCGATGGCAAATGATTGATTGGCATGTGTGTAAAAGTGTCCCATGTGCAAGTTTGTGTTGTTCAAAGTTTTCTTACAGTTCAAATGGAATGTTTTAAAACAGGTACAGTACTGTAGTAATAATGGCTGGTGAGAAGTGGAATACTGACCTGTAGGAAACGCAAACTTTAATTGGACTGTGGACAATACGCAAGTCATGCAACATTTAACTGTATTACCGTTGAGTGAGAAATATAGGGAAGAGGCCCGACGGCATAGGAGATCTGTCTACACCGGCACGCCCTCGCAAGGCAGTTAGTTCGCTGGCGGAAACACAGATGGCGCTAATAACGGTGCACTGATCGGTGCGCTTACCGTTCGCCACGGAACTAAATGGTAGTGACCTATTACCGGCTCATCGGTAGAGCGGAAATTGATTTCGAGCGCGCGATTTCAATGGAATTTCTCGCGGGGCTGGTGCCGTCTTGCAATCCAATATGAGAGCACTTTTAGTAGATACGGGCGCGTCCGTTTTTCTACGCAATTTGAGCGTATGCCGTTGAGTGAGTAATTATATAACATCATCCTTTTAATGGTAGTAATTAATCGATATTGTACAAATAATAATAATAATAATAATAATAATAATAATAATAATAATAATAATAATAATAATAATAATAATAATAACAATAATAACAATAATAATAATGATAATAATGATAATAATAATAATAATTATAATAATAATAATAATAATAATAATAATAATAATAATAATAACAATAATAATGATGATAATGATAATAATAATAATAATAATAATAATAATAATAATAATAATAATAATAATTACAATAATAATAAAAATAGGTAATAATAATATTGCATTATTTTACTGGCAGTACCTATTTCTAAGTAAAAACATAAGTACAAATAATGACGCCATATTATATTTCAAACTCATCTAATGATGAATACTTTTAATTATTAAATACAGGCTGGTGAGTTTCTTCTCGAACATTGATTTATTTAATTATCTCCCCAAAATATTAAATAAATAAAATATAGGGCTTAATAAATAAATAAATTAATTAATAAAAAAAATAGGCCTAATGTTAAATCATCGATTCTCTGAAGATAAAGTGTTCTACGTACTACAGGTATATTATGTTCAGTCAATCAGTAAATAAGTATATTAAAAGATCAATAAGTAAATAACCGTATAATATAAAATGGAAATTGGAAGTATTAGGAATGTTTGTGTTTTTATAGTTTGTTATTTTCGACGTATTTGACAGCTCCAGTTCATACCATATCAACTTCCAACCCTGATCCGCCATCCCGTAAGGACACTGCTAAACTCGGGGGTCTAGCCCGTGAACGACTTTGGAAATTGTTGTTATGGTGTAGAGTTTAGGTCGTGCGTGTATGTTGGCCTCTATAAAAGTCGAATACGTCTATTGGTGTGAAGGAATTTGCAATGCGACAACCACCTTCTCCGTGTGAAGTGATTTTGCCTGAGTTTCCTCTATTCCTAGAGCAGCCAAGTCCAAGAGCCATTGATCACACATTGTGTTTTGAAGGATCGTTATATTTGGAAATAAACTTGAGAACGATGTTTTGCACCCAGAACTAGATTGAGTTATCCTAACGTTTTGTATTTGTATTCTTATTAATTATTCATTTGTTCATATATACAACAGCTGATTTCGTCATGTAGTCATCATTGAATTTGAATTAAAACATTTTGTTGAGTATAATAAAAGCTTAAAATCAGTCAAAAAATCGGTCCCTTATTATGAGACTCAATTGATTAAATACTCATTGAAAACCCTTAAGACAATAAAGTGAGTATCTTATTGTTAATCGTTCACAGCTAAAATATGTACTTCGTTTAAAAACATCTAAATTTTATCTCTGTAGGCCTACATGCACATCTAATTGCTCCTTGGGCATTATGAATGTATGAATGAACCTCGTCACTGATTACAAAATTATTGGGAAGCTTTTTAACCCATAAGACAGTATTTAAAATGTACAAGCTATAGGTACAATCATCAACCTCAATTGACTAAAAGTAGGCTTACGAGATGTTTTTTTGGCCAACTACCATCATTTCCCTATTCGTTTCTGGGCTTTAAAAACTCTGATCAACTCTTTGTTAGTAGCCCCAAACCACAGCGGAGACGACTCGGACAACGGAGCAAACAGGTTCTGTGCGATGACCATATTTTATACAACCATTTGGAATGCATCGCATTCATGTCAATATTCAAAGCTAGGAGATCGTTAAATCAGATTGCGGGCTATTGATTCTGATAAATATTAAATACCTCGTGCTAGTTTTATTATTTTTGCTTCTGGGTTTACGTGATTTTCAATTATCACAATCGTTGTTTTAATACATTTATGCATATTGTCATCTTTTAATTGTCTTTGTAGTAGGATTTTGAAGGAACGTATTATGTAATTCTCGTATACAGTATAAAAATCGTTTGATTCGCATGCATCTAATAATAACGCTACAAGAAAAAATAAAAAAGTTTCAAGCTCGTGGTGGTCTGATCTATATTAGAAAATAAGTTTCCGAAACGTTAATTCAAATGAAACATTAATTTAAATTTGGAATTTAGCTTTTACAGTTGTTTGTGTAGCCAATTATGAAATTCTAGGAAATGAGTGAATGGAATGTAGCGCGAACGAGTCAGCCCGACTTCCCCCCTAACGAGGGGTTTACTAACCAGGTAAATTCAAGATCGACGCGCGCTCGTCGGTCGGATCGACTGCTTCGTTGTCCGAGTGGTCTCCACTTTTTTTTTATGTCACCATGCCTTAACATAAAATCACATATTTACCACTCTGTGCAGTCTGATTTCGCATGACTGTCCATGGACCATGAGAAGTAATTCCCTTCCCTCAAAAAAGCCATGACACATTATTTCAGATATCTGATCACAAAAAGGGCCGAGTGTACTCACAGTATTTGCTGAGAGTGACAAGAGTGAGGACTCCATAGGAAGTATTATGGAAACTGAGAGGGAGGTGCGACTCGCCATTCCTCGCCACATGTCATTCAAGAAACAGTAAACACGTCTAAACATTCCAACGCGTATCGCCGCACAGGACTTCCGTTGGACTTTCCCAATCAAGCGTCACGCGGCTAACAAAGATATGTTGGTATCGGATGATTTTGTTCGAAATCACAAATATTGCTCAAATCAGGCTTCACTGAGCGTGTGTGTTAGTTCAAAAATGTTGGTTCTCGTCGCTCTGTAACGAAATGTTGTCTCCAAACGTTATAATATATACCTTCGGTCCACGCAGTGACGGCACTACGGGGGGGGGGGGGGGTAAGGGTGGGCCTTGGCCCACCCGAAAATTGCCTGGCCCACTTCCTTGCCCACTCAGTTGTTTCCGATATTTTTTCGAGCAAGAAAAATAATTCCACAATATAAATAATATTAGCAATTCAATTTACATTAGATAACGTTTCGAGTCGCACCTCCCTCTCAGTTTCCATAATACTTCCTATGGAGTCCTCACTCTTGTCACTCTCAGCAAATACTGTGAGTTCACTCGGCCCATTTTGTGATCAGATATCTGAAATAATGTGGCATGACTTTTTTGAGGGAAGTGAATTACTCCTCGTAGACAGTCATGCGAAATAAGGCTGCACAGAGTGGTAAATATGTGATTTTATGTTAAGGCATGGTGACATAGTTTAGGGCTACTGACAAAACGTTGATTAGAGTTTTTAAAGCCCAGAAACGAATGGTGAGGGAAATGATGGTAGATGGCCTAAAAAACATCTCGTAAGCCTACATTTAGTCAATTGAGGTTGATGATTGTACCTTTAACTTGTTCATGTTAAATACAGTCAAATGGGCTAAAAAGCTTCCCAATAGTTTTGTAATCAATGACGAGGTTCATTCATACAAATATATATTATACATTCACACATTCATAATGCCCAAGGAGCAATTAGATGTGCATGTAGGCCTACAGAGATACAATTTAGATGTTTTTAAACGAAGTGCATATATTAGCTGTGAACGATTTTACAATAAGATAATCACTTTATTGTTTTAAAAAAGTCCGTGATAAGTTCAACATGCAGTGTAACAGTTTCGCACGTCTGTTCTGCCGATATTTGAAGTCACAAAGCATTTGTGTGCATTCAAGGTTTTCAATGAGTATTTGATTAATTGAGTCTAATAATGAAGGGGCTGATTTTTTCGACTGCTTACAAGCTTTTATTATGCTCAACAAAATGTTTTAATTCAAATTCAATGTGACTACATGACGGAATCAGTTGTATATATGAATAAATGAATAATAAATAACCCCCGAGTTTAGCAGTGTTCTTACGGGATGGCGGATCAGGGTTGGAAGTTGATATGGTATGAACTGGACCTGTCAAATACGTCGAAAATAACAAACATAAAAATTCCAGTTATTTCCAATTTCCAATTTATTATAGGGTTATTTCATAGAATTTCATAGAGTTTTTCCATAGAAATAGCCAATAGGTACTGCCAGCAAAATAATGCAATAATTATTATTATTTTTATTATTATTATTATTATTATTATTATTATTATTATTATTATTATTATTATTATTATTATTTGTACAATATCGATTAATTACTACCATTAAAAGGATGATGTTATATAATTACTCACTCAACGACATACGCTCAAATTGCGTAGAAAAACGGACGCGCCCGTATCTACTAAAAGTGCTCTCATATTGGATTGCAAGACGGCACCAGCCCCGCGAGAAATTCCATTGAAATCGCGCGCTCGAAATCAACTTCCGCTCTACCGATGAGCCGGTAATAGGTCACTACCATTTAGTTCCGTGGCGAACGGTAAGCGCACCGATCAGTGCACCGTTATTAGCGCCATCTGTGTTTCCGCCAGCGAACTAACTGCCTTGCGAGGGCGTGCCGGTGTAGACAGATCTCCTATGCCGTCGGGCCTCTTCCCTATATTTCTCACTCAACGGTATTACTCTTCCCAACCTTCTTATCTGTTTGCCGTCACTACTGTTTTATAGTATATAGCAACTAGAAACATACACTAGCATGATATGATACTCACGAACACACATGCACTGCACACATGCACCTTGTTGTTGTTCTTAGGCTATGCAATTATGTGTAGTACGTAACGTACCTACATTCCTTACCTTAAAAAAACATCCTAGGCTGATTTCCTTATTGGTCACAGTCACAGTCTTGTCATGTCAAGTAGGAATTGTTGTTCGTATTAGTATTGCTCGTTCATTAAAATATAAAACCTCCTTTTCTTTTATTTATGCCTGTCTAGTAAATAAATATGGTACAAAAACTACACAAGTCTTAGTAGTTGGAAATAATGCCAATTTAACTGAGTGGTTATGGTTATTTGGGGAATATGACTGTACAATACAGCCAATCAACAAAGTAGATGACTAAAGCAATGCAGTTATGTTTAAAGACTCAATAAGTATAACTTTCCTTGCACAGTATGTGTTGGAGGAACATTTACATGTCAATTACATCAATTTGAAATAAAATAATATCCTTAGAAATTAACATGTAGTAGGCCAACAGTTTGCATTCAACTCTGGCTTGGTAGATATTGAAATTGGATAATGGATTGTTGTTACACAACCTTTACCCTATTTTATTAATTAATCAATTTCGGTTATGTTGATAGATGCCAATCGGGTGGAATAGTAATACGTATAATATAGAGATAGGATCCAACAGCTTATCTTCATGTAAGATAACACATTTAAGAGTTGAAAGTACAATTGAAGACATAATACAAAAATTATGAGACATTTCGACACGAGGTATTGATCACTCAAAGTGCCGTTTTACTGCATTACGATTACTGATCAGATCACTTTTCCACATTAGCTTTTAAGATTGATGTATAAACTTTCATACATAGGCTATACTTATTAGAAAACTCGGAACTTGAAACCTAGTCTATAGCCCTATATTTGTGTGTTACGGATTAATCGAAATAATCACTTCAAATTACAATTTAGAATTTAGCTTATCATCACTAAGACCCCGTTTTTATTACTAGCTTCGAACGCGGGTTAAAACGACGGGCGTAACCCACTTGCATTTTCACTTCCAACAGTGAACCATTGTAATTGCTTAGTTGTCAACCTTCGCACCAGAAGCGCTGCAAGATATACGCCTTCTTGACGTGTGAAGCAATGTCTCGCCATATTACATGATGACCCCTTTTGTGTTTTTGAACTTTCCTTGAATCTCTGGTTGCCCAAAGATTTTGATTAACAATAAAGATTCGTCGTCAGAAAATGCTGCCATGGTGAGAGGAGACGAAAGTGAGGTTAAGAAAGGCCTACTCGACAGCTGGGCGGGAGTGCGGGACGATTAACTAGCGTTGACAACCGGAGTGCGTTTTCACTGCACACAAACCCCGAGTTACTAGGGTAACTCCGAGTTCCGACGCAGGTTAAAAATTCCAACCAGCATTGCAACTCGATGTGCGTTTACATTACAAAAATTACCCGCGTTATCGACCAACCCGCGTTCGAAGCGAGTAATAAAAACGGGGTCTAATAAGCAGTTACTTTTATTATCCTCTTCATTGCTTAGCAGTACAGTAATTAGCCTATCGTATTTTACATGACTGAATCACAGGCAACGGCAATGTTATTCTGGCTTGGATCAGTGGGCAAGGCACAGATTGCCTGCACACTGACATGCTAGAGTGTGGGTGTTCTCTCTTGTGTTTCAGATACAATGGTCTGCACGGGATGCTGTGCGACCCTAGATCACATTGTCACATACCTTTTCAAACAGCTTACCCAAAAAGGTATGTTACCAAAATAGTAAATACTAACTATAGTAGTTTGTTGTGTTGTATTTAGATTCTTCCAGTGCGAGAGTATGTCAAGAACTCTGTTTATTCATGTTTCTCAAGGTATCCGTCAATTACTGAATAATCAGTAATTTTAGTTTAGTTTTGTTTCTTTTCTTTTTAGTTTATTTTTTTGTTGGTACAGAATAATTTTAAATTTTTTTTTCATTGGCCCAGAGTATAGGTGCAAAGCATAGAAAGAGACCTTTATAAACGAATTATGTCTGCCGCATGGCAATAGTCTTAAATGACTTACTAATCAGTAGACTACTAATATATATATATATATATATATATATATATTATATATATCTTGACCCCGTTTCCAACATTAATTTATCGGGTAGGGGGGAGTAGCAGAGTAGGCCTACTCCATGTCTTGGGCTAATGTCTTCGTTGCCGGCTAGCCAGGCCTGACACAACCACCTCCTCAACCTACTACTACTACTACTAATACTAATACAAATCCCAATGGATCCAAAACCTGGCAGACCACAATTCAATAGATTTCACCTAAATAAGCAATTCGTCACCTAAGTGCTAGGCCTACTCATTATATTTTTGCTATGAATAGTAGCAATATCAGAATAATAGATACTTGCATAACAGCTGATTTGTATGCATTCTATGATTGTAAGGGGACTAGAGCTGGGAGAAAAGGTTTAATTTTGATAGCGTTTTTTCTTAATTATTCGCGTTTAAACGTAACACCCCTCCTTTCCACAAAATGATAATACAAAAATTAGTTGTAACGTTCGCGAAAAGAAATTTTCAACAAAATAATACGTGTGATTTATTATTTATTATTCATTGTTGATTATATTCTCCACCTTTTTGTGTCCAATTGTCCACAGTTATTTTGGCCCCACACACTAAACAATGCCTGTGGTAGGGGGGGGGATTGGTCGGCGGGATATGGGATCGCGGTTAAACGTGTATGAATATTTTTACACGTATATTTTCGCGCGGGCGTTTACTCGACTCAGCCCTAAAGGGGACTGCACTGGACACAGTGGATTACAGTACAGTACGTGTTTGTTGTTGCAGGCAAGAAGACTCGGCGAGGCGTTGTGAACGCTAGTGACATGTTCCTACAGGTCCTGGAGTTGCATCCAGAGATCCTGCAACAGATCCTTAGCACCGTTCTCAATGTTATTATGTTTGAAGATTGTCGAAACCAGTGGTCAATGTCCAGGCCGCTCCTAGGTCTCATATTACTCAACGAAGAGGTGTGTATCTCCAACTCGACACTTTTTGTTGCATTTATGCCTGTAATGTGCTTGAGTGAAATTTGCTGTACCCAGTTAATTGTTTTTATGCTAGAGGGTTGAAGTTGATTGGAAAAAGAAGCTAAATGCAAGTAGGCCTACTGAAAGTAGTATTCAACAGCAAACAATGTTGTTTAACACTTTTAGGGTGATGGTATTTGATCATCACTGAAGATATCCAAATTTCTGTAATAACTATACACGTGAAATGTTTAAAAGACATAAATATTCGATTTTTCGAGTTTACGATTACAAATATAGGCTTAGGCCTAGTGTTTTAATTTTTAATTTTCCCAAATTAGTGCTAATATCTATTTCAAAATGAAAGTCCTCAATATTCAACATGAAAATTCTCTTAAACACCTCTAGCAACCAATTATTAGGTATATAATGTGTAACTTTGTGCATTTTAGTTCATTGATAATGATAAACATGTAGCCTACAATCACCATAAGTGGAAGCGTGCTGCATGACCATGTTGAGCAAACTATGAAACATGATCGGTTTTGTCCTTGTTTTTGTTCAAGTATTTCAACAATTTGAGAGAAAACATAATTCGAAGTCAGCCTCCGGACAAGCAGGCGGCCATGGCCCAGTGGTTTGAGAACCTCATGGACGGCATTGAGAGAAATCTATTAACTAAGAATAGAGACAGGTGAGTTTTCATTTTGATTTTATCTATCTGAACAAATATTCATGCTCGATTTCCCCGTAGCATCAATTATTATTATTATTATTATTATTATTATTATTATTATTTTATTGTTGCAATACATACAAACTCGGTCAAAAAGTCTACTTAGAACTAATTAAATATATCAATGTGACCAATGTTCATATTCTTTCTCCAAAACAAACTGTGGATGCTATGTAGGGTCGTGGCCGATTTGTACTCATCCCAGCATTCGCTCTTCGTGCGGTGGAAACCACGAAAACCACCATCGGGATGGAGAACTTCTTGAAGTCTTCATTCTTCTTAGTTCAAAATTTTTTGTACTATCCTACATGTGTTCAAAACTATTGCGTTTTGCATCTCAATGTATATGTTCGGTTGGACACCAATTAATTTAATACTGTCATGGAGTTTTATTATTATTATTATTATTATTATTATTATTATTATTATTATTATTATTATTATTATTATTATTATTATTATTATTATTATTGTTATTATTGATTATTATTATTAATTATTATTATTATTGTTATTATTATTTGTTATTTCAAAAGTAATTTACTATCACGCACCCAAGTCTGGCGTGTGCACTACATACCATGTCACTCACTTCCCTATCAAATTATCTAAAATGTCTCACTTTCTCCCCCCATGTTTCACTATTTAGTAATCTCCTCTCTTCAACAGGTTTCTATCTCCTGTCTCCTTCCATCGTTCCAATGGCTTCCATTCACGCAGCCTTTCATTCTGACATTTTGTACAATATGTACGTTGATCCTCGCAATATCATGCGATGTATCCGTGGATCCAGTTTACTGCGGTGTACAATTGTATTTCTATGTCAGGTGTGATCGTAACATACATAAAGTCTATGAAAACGTAAAGATAATGACAACGTGGTTTTTATTTATTTCAAGGTTTACACAAAACTTGTCTATGTTTCGACGTGATATCAACGATTCACTGAAGGGGCCCAACATGACAACGGCGACCATGAACGATATGATGACTTCATAGTGATGGATTCATCCGGCGACTAACATCAAATCTAGAACGTAGTAGGGATGCCAAATTTGTTATACTGGCACCAAACAAACATTCAGCTTTTAAATTATTTTTGTAATTTTTTGCTGATCCTATATAATTTTTGTAATGAAAAGATAAAATCAGTAAGTTTATAATCTTTACGAGCAAAATCTACCAGGTTTCCGTGGAGAAGTCAGATACTGTACCACTGTTCTGCTAGAAACTGAATACTATAGTCGTCGTACAACATCTTCGGTAATGCTTCCGTCACGGGTGGGTGAGCGGCAGCCAACCAGCGACCGTGGCTAATTCAGATACCTGCTCGGGTTGGCCGAGAGCGTAAACACGTCGTTGATTGATGACGAAAGCATTACCGTAGTTATTGTAAGACTACTTTACCTGTGTTTGTATATATATTTGATGCTCTTTTTGCAGTGTTTTATGTTGATGAAAGTTGGCTTCTGCCCGAGGTTTGTACTAGATCAACACCAAGTGACGGACTCCATTCAAGGCGGTTTATTATTATTTCCTAGTGATTACCTCCGTGTTACTCAGTCCAAGATACAGATAGAAATAGAGTTATGTACGTATTATGGTTTGTGATTTAGTACGTTTTGAAGGCAAACGTGCACATTGAAATTCAACTGCAGTTGGTTTAGCTGAATTTTTCCATTTTTGTTGAAGGCTGTGTGAGCACCCGTCCTGTGCTAAACCCCTGGCATGCACACTGCTTAACAATTGGTTACGAAAATAGGAGTTTCTATTTCCAAAACTTACATGCACCACTTTTGATTTTTGAAAAGCCTCACACATTACAAATGGGATGAATATAAAAACTTCAATACAGTTAAAACTAATTTAATTTGTATATCAAACTTCTTAAAACAAAATTATCAATATGCATACTAACTACATATACCAAACTGTTTTTGAGTGAGTTGCTTTGTCATTACATTACAATAGTTATCATTACTTACTGTACCAAAATGATCTTTACAAGAAAGTGAAATTTTGGTCCCTTGGAGTTACTGTACGGTAATTGTAATTATATACAAAATAAGTATGTGTAGTTACAGTAAAGTGGTAGGCCTATAGTATTTAAAAAAAAAAAAAAAAAACTGCAATTGTGTATTGCATGTATATAAATATATTATTTATTATTAGTCAAATGTTACCAAGGTTTCTTTGCTTGTAGCAATTAAAAATAAAATATGATCAGATTCGTCCTCAATGCTGGGGTTTTTTCACAGGATTAGTGGTCAGACGGTCTTATTACTATAATCATAAAATGATTATATACTATGTATATTGCTATCGAGAGAAGCTAATGATTAGACTGACAAGATTGCCATCATCTTCACGCGACCCATCAGTTCATTATGTTTGCCATATAATACGTATGATCGTCATTTCATTGTCATTAATTTCTATTATCATCATCATCATTCACATTGATATTGTCAACTCTTATCATGTCTCTATAATTCTTAATATTAGTTGTTTCCCAGCTTATGAAAATCACATGCTAGGTATTGTTGAAAATTATTATATAAATTAAGAGTTGAAATGTGTAAGCAACAAGGGCACAGTAGCTCGGAAACGATGTGTTGTAGGCCTACTGTGATTTGTCTTTGGTTTGCATCATCTGGTGTTAATTTTAATTTAGTGTTTCAAACGTTCATCTCTTACGTACAAGTTGGCTTACTGCTTGGATTAAATCATATCAATTAGTAATTAAAGTTAAGTTTTACCATTCTTAACATGTCATCGTCACACTGTTATTTGTTAAGTAATACCATCGGTCAACTGTACTGATATGATGAGAATATTGGAAGTTGAGACCACATGTTGTCGTTCTAACTTGGACTTGTAGGTTGTGCACTGGTCATTGTAGATGTTACCGACGTTCCATTGTATTCGATCCTAGTACGGTACGTACCGGTCAGAGTAATTTGTGTAAACATTAAAACTGTATCCAATCCATCCTTAGTTGTACCATACCATTCTTTTAAGATTAAACTCTTGATTGATAATTATCTTCCTGCTCATAAATGGCATTTAAAGTAAACAGAAAGAATATATACAGTACCAGTATACAAGCATAAGCTCATGCATGATTGATGTGCTATATTTTTGTGTTGTCTGTCATCTCCATAATGTTATTAGTAACACCATATTGTGATATTGGTATTATTAATTTTGGTTTTGGGCAACCACAAAATAAAATGACTTCCATTTGTGTTGATAGGCTTGACAATGAAATGAGTTTCCATCCATGTGCACAATGTGATATTATTTTTACGAATCATGTGCGTACTAATATGGTGTAAAAAACACTTATCCATGCGGTGTAACAGTGAACTCTATAAAGCATTAATTTGCCATTCCAATGTTGTGTAATTATTCAATGTGTGTTAACTGTGATGCAATGTTGAACAATGTAGATTGAGCCACCGTTACTAAGAGTCGAATCAGATTTAATTTTCAGCGATTCCCGTTTTTGGTTTTGGTATTTTAATTTATAAATAATATTGTATTTCATGTCAGTTATAGTTCTGTTTGGTATTTCATATGTATAATACAATTGTTTTTTACCAATTACACAAATTATTTAATTACGTTACATGGTATCGAACCCTTGGCACTGAATTTAAATTGTGCATTATCAGACAATATCTTTCACAGCACATATTCCTTTTATTGTAATGGGAAAAAATGATGATCTATGATGAGAAATCAAATTTAAAATATTGTTGTTGCTTATTTAGTTATTAACATTGAAAATCACAGTTAAAGTTTTACTTCCATCTTCATTTTATGTATTCTGTATTCATATTCAATCTGGTTCGACTCTCCGTAGGCTAGGCCTAGGCTAGTTCCAATCTTCAATCTGGACGAAATTAATGGTTTTTGCTAATACCTTCACAACGTTATACAACATTGAAAATGCGTAGAAAAGGGAGGTATGCTTTTGTGAGGAGCAAGTACTGTATAAACATTGTCACCAGTATTGTTGATTTTGATTACTAATTATGCAACTCATAATTAGTAATTGAAACTTGTTTGTGCAGTTACTAGATGTTATAAAAGTACATTCCCTTCATATGCATTATTTCAATCTTATGTGGCATTTCTTAAGATATTGCAACACAACCTTAGAGGGACAACATAATTAATTCACTTGGTAAAACTGAGACATAGCAGGGGCTCTTCTTATATAATATTTTTCAGTTTCTGCATAAGCTTATTTCTTACTGTAAGTATGTACTAGTAAATGCATCCTTTCATATCAAAAGTTAAAATCGGCACAAGCTTGAAGTGTTTTGAATTACTCGGACAGTAACTAACGTAGCTCAACGATTTTTTTTTATGTGAGGTTCGTGTAATAATAAGACAGTTTCCAAAAAGTGTCTGACTGATCGCAACTTCCCAATAATTCTCCTGAAGCTGAAAGCATTCAATGACTACACAAGTCTGGTGTACAGTATTGTCTTGCTGAGTACTACAGTATTGTCTTCGGGCATGTTGTTAGTGTTGAGCTATTTTCATGTACATGTACAAAAGCTTTTTTAGTACTGTTATTCATAAACAAATTCTTTTTGTGTGTCTTTTTTGGCATCTCACTACTTTACAAGTTTATAATGTCTGCTCAATGCAAGTTTTGTATATAGACAGCCACATAGTATAGTACATGTATGTCTTCTGTTATTGTGTGTGAATATTACGTGAACAAGTGCAAAAATACTCTATTTTTGGGTAATGTTTTCCGGGGTACTTGATCCCTATGGATGCGACGGAAAGAGTAATATGGTGTGATATTTGTGAATGATGGACTACGATATTCGTACTTGATTGAGTGACTTCATACGATAGGCCGTTACAATCTAGACTGATGACATGGCCCAATTTGTAAGAACACAGATATTGCAAACAAATCAAATCTGCACCTTTCGTTATTAAAACAAAATGTAATATACTGTATTATGTATGAACATAACTTTCGACTCTTTTCCAACGCTCAGGGGATTTTCTTGGAAAACAAACACAACATGTTATGTAGTTGGTACATGATGTCCGCTGTTGAAGGGCACCGTTGATCCGTTACGCCGAGCGTAGTTCATTACACTCGTTCGTTGGTACGGCAAGTGGGCCATTGTTGACGATTGTGGCTGTCTAGGTAAATGCTTGCATCGTAGTCGGGCAGGTTGTAAACGAGTGTATTGTTGCGTAGTCCCAGCTTCGCTCTGCTGGGGTGCGCGACCGAGCGCATGTCTGCACGTTTGTTCGAGAGCTGCGTGCGTGCGTGTGTGTGTGTGAGTGAACGTTGCCGCCGTGCGTGGAATATAACGTCATCGACCCTGTGATTCATTCATTGCTAGTGTGTAAAATGATTTAAACTCACACATTTTATTATAAAGGTAATATAAATTAGAGACCAAAAATGATTACGTGAGTTGAATTGATTTTGGTAATTAATTATTAAAACTGTAAGTATGCAAGCAAACGTGAGAATCATGTCAAGTTTGTTATTATTTCTATAGCTTGTTCCCAAAATAAAGAACTTGCATCTGTTATGTGTGTTTCATTTTGTTTAACGTCCGTTGTTTCCTAGGGAATATTGTATTGGGCGAGTCTACAGTTTGTCTCACGGTAAAAGCATACGACGGCGTGTCATTTGAAAATATACCCATTCTTGGCAATTGATAAAATTTGAAGGTGTTATTTATTTTTCCCTGAGGGGTGTTCAGTCTCCCAGACCCACCACTATTTTAATAAAAAGTTGCTAAAAACATCACATTAGTATTGCAACAAAATGTAAATCAATGTAGACATGAGAAAACCCACAAAGGAATTGGGAAAACATTTGTTAAAAATGACACGCCGTGCATAACTATTACCTGTCTAGCCGAGACTTGGTCACACAATTCTAGACTCTGATCTCCTTGTTAACTTGGTTTTATTTGCATAGACATTGGCAACAAATGTGGACTTGCCCATTTTATTTGACCATCACTTCACATCCATCAATCGTTTCATGGGCATACAATCTAGCTAAACATGAGTAGCTTTGACATAACTAGAACCCATTTACATTCAAGAGGCACAAACTGGACTCGCAAACACGACAAGCGAAGGTTGGCTGAGGATAAGTGGATGGATCGGTAATTTCTTAGCAAATGGAACACTGAACAGGAACTCCCTTTCTTCAAAGAAATGTTGATGACTTCAGGAGTGCCTCAAGTGAGTGTACTGGGCCCACTTACATTTAATATATTTCTGAATGATATCGGGGCAGCATAATGTCAGAGGCACGCTTATAGGCCTACATGCAAGAGTGCTGTACAAGGAAATTAAGAATAAAATGTATGAAATCAAGTTTCAGGGGGATATAACCATTGTGAACGAATCGATTGAGCTTGGTTAACAGTGCCCCCCTTATATCTTCTAAAGAGGCGCAATAGTTTAGGGTTTTGGGCAAGGATACTAACATGATTACCTTCGGTAAGATGCGCAACTCAACGTTAATTTTCGGTTGTAGTGTTGTGTGCTGCTTCCTGGCGGTTGCGACTCGAACTATGGCGCTAGGCCGGTAACGTAGGGATCTTTTGTATTTGCGATTTATAAAATTATTATTTTTTTTCTTTCTTCTTTTTAGCTCAAGTGCTACATTTACATAGCAATATGAGGTGTTTACACTTTCATTGCATTTTACACGTGTTACTTTATACACAGCGCAAGGACCTTATTACTAGTTGCATTCAAGATAAATTGAACTGCAAGTGCAAGGGCATTGATGGCAAGGCCCTGCTAGGCAACACTTCAATCAAAATGAATAAACAGCTTAAATTACTATTAGGCCTACAACTATATAATTAATATCAGAAAGGAAGGAAGGGAAAAGAACAGCATTTCAATGTAGACATAGGCCCTAGTCTAGGCGTAGGGCTAGGGCTGTGATTAATGTTACAAAGTCCAGATAATGTAGGCATAAGGCCTCAGCCCATCTAGGCCTAGGCCTACCTAGGCATAATGTGTACATTGAAATCAGCATTGAATCATGAGATAAAGGGTATAAAACATGCTTCATGAAATAGGCCTAGGGTAAATATAAGATTGTTGTTTAATGACGTTTAAAGTAAGAACGAAAATTCAAATAACAACGGACCATGTAGGCTCTAGGCAAGTTTCAAGGTTATGTCTGTTAATGTTATTACTTATTTATTACCAAAATAATTATCACAACATCACCACTTCACTGCACTTATCACTTCACTTTATCACCATAACAACTAAAAAATTGATGTACGCTAGGCGTAATGAGCTGACCACTGACCAGTGTTTCACAAATTCACAAATCACCGTCACACGGACAATAGATGTTGAAATTTGCAAGTGTAATTGTTTGTCAGTTGACTGTTGACAATCCTTCAAATTAAATGTTGTAAGCCAATTACGTAAAAGTGTGAATTATCGGCCAATAGGCATCTAGTGGCATAGCAGTGCACTTCTATACCGTCTTATGTGGCGCGCTGGGTGGATGAGACTCGAACTATACCAGTACAACAGCTTCTCCTATGCTTGTTTCAAACCGGTTTTGGGCACTAAGCCTAACGGGCACAATAAAGTATAAACCAATACACTGGTGGGGGCAGCGTGAACTTAACTTGCTAATATCTTCTAAAAAGTAAAGGTGCAGTAATTCAGGGGTTTTGACATACTTGATCGGAACGGTACACACATTATACAAAAAATTTAAGAATTATTGCGACAAGAAAACCCACTGTGTCTCGGTAAGTAAAAGCATTTTGATGTTAGCATTTGTTCGGTCGGTAACGTAAGCGACTACATCGACATTTGTAAAACGGCGCTATGTTCAAAACTGGGCTTTGATTGAACCACAGTTCCTGCGTTCCAGGTTTGATCCTCATCGGTTGTTAACGGGACCGTTAGCTGACGGTCCGTTATCTGTCCGTAATCTGTAACCCAATAAACCCTATGTAGATAACGGACCGTCAGCTAAGGGCCCCGAGCCTAAGTACAGTTTTACATCTTCATATCTCACACACGTCGTCAACTTATCGCTCGACATGGTTGCCAAAATATGACTTTCAGCATAAATAGCAAACATACTTTAAAAATTAAAAAGACAGCATCTACAAAAGTAACGCACGTCCTACACCAATTAGCCCCTCTCATGTGAGTCTTCCTACCGCCCCATGTGATGGTCAGTGTCCCACGGTAGCAGCTATAGTTGTATTGTGTTTGGCTCCAAGATGAGAGCCTCGCCATGCAAACAAGTTGATGGCCTTGAGCTGCTGTCAGAGAGGTCCGTTCACTCCGCGGACCTGAGGCTGAAATCAGTCTCTGTTATCACTCGCCAGTGCTGAGATCGTCATGACCCAGTGTTGGAGGATAGCGGTGGTGGCATCGTTCTGTCTGGGTGAGTACAACCCTAGGGTGGCCTGTCTGTCTGTCTGTCTGTCTGTCTGTCTGTCTGTCTGTCTTGCATGAACCTTACCTCTTTTTTGCATTCTGTCCGGGCGCCCTTTTCGAAAACACCAAAATGTCTGCGGTTATTTCTCATTTGTTGCAATTATAAACCAAGGCCCGGATTCACAAGAGGTCTTTCACTGGTCTTAACTCTAAGATCGGTCCCCCCAACTTTGGACCTCATGTAAAACCAGACCCAGGTCACATGAATAAGTTACTAATTATACTGGTAGGAACAAAGACACATGAGCATTGCAATAATATGTTTTAAGGTCTGTTTTCAGATATATTCATGGATTCACAAGAGGTTCAAAGTTAGGCCGGTCTTAGAGATAAGATCAAAAAAAGACTTAGGACTACTTGTGAATCCGGGCCCAGAAAAGTCAAATTTGCGATGTTATACAAACAGTACTTTCCGTAATTATTGTATTCTAAGGTCCGTATTCATAGTCGTCTCCTATTTCTAGCGTTGCCTGTTGATGCTATGTATTTGCTTTCTATATATGGGAAACAATATTATACATCCAATTGTTACCTGGCAACAATGGGTGCCCCTAAGGGTAGGGGACGATCACGACTATGAATTCCAGCCTAAGACACTGTAGTAGTTGATAAACCTACTACTATTATGGAGAAACCAGTCAGTAGTGGTAGTGAAACGCATACAAATCTACTGAATGGTGAATATAAGGCCAGCATTCAACCCGACTTCTAATGCTCCGACTCATTTCCTAGTTACTCTTGCCTCGAACCAAACCCACAACCTTTTGAATCGCCGTTACATACTTTGTCGCAGACGCATCACTGTCGGTGCAGACATCGAGCTTCGTCGTAGATGCATCACTGTCGGTACATGATAACGTGGGGGGGGGGGGGGGGGTGTATAGTTGCGATTTGCGAACACAATATGTAAGTCATGGGTTTCATACGCTTACGCACGATGTTTGCCCTGCTCTAAAACGTTTAAAACATTTCTTGTGTCTTTCCATCAAAACTCTGGCCGCATCCGTCTGTTCTAAGATCCGATCTATTTGGTGACCACATTGTGGACTAGGCCTACAGTGGTTGTGGTAGATTGCAAGCCTGTTATTATGTACTGTGTAGGCCTACACTGCGCACAGTTTTGACTTGGAAAATAGAGATAGGGAGAGAAAACCATTTTATTTGTCTTCCGTCCAACATTCCAATGACCACTAGGATTAAGCATGATAAGTAGCCCTACAGTTTTGAGAAGAATACATAATATGTATGAATATAATTATAGAGAATTTTATCTGCGTAGATTCGTTAGATATTTTCCTTGCTGACGGTCAAAGATTGTATTTTGGCGGCAGTCACGGCTCAGAAAGTGCAACCGAAATTCACAGCCATATTTTAACTTTTCAGTTATGAATTCCCGACCAATGGAAATGTACCAACATTAGTTTTTACAATGGACATTATAATTTATTATATTTATCAAATCTGTAGGCTGTAGGCTACTAACAGCTGGTCTTGCTCCAGTTTCGTGTGTGTTTGTTTAGAACAGTTAAATGCCCGAGCGTGACCTGAGGTCAAATCGCTATCTTGACTCGTAATGTGGCCGTGCCTGATAAACATAGCAGGCTAATCTTATGGGGAAGTTTGAAAATCTTCGAAAGTTTTAGTAGAATTTAAATGCATTTCTAGTTTTGCGAATTAATTGCTCTTACTTAGTGAAATGTATTTTTCAGAATTGATCTAGGGGTTAGATAGGTCTAGGGGTTAGATAGAGCTAATCACGGCCCTCTTAGAGTCTAGATCGTCAATGACAATAATACACAACAGTGAAAAATGCATCCATAACATTTGAAAACTAGTTGTTATTGTTGAGCATTGTTGTCATTGATCTATCAAGGACTCTTGGATAGAAGTAACCACGGCCCTTTAGATTAATTCTGAAAATCATCTATTGAAAATGTAATAGGCGATTTTCAGATTTGATCTAGAGGGTCGTGATTATCTCTGTCTAAGGGTCCTTGATCAATTCTGAAAAAGGTCTATTCATTCAATCCTTGAGATGTACGTATTTTACTTTTGTTTTAAATTTACTGCACGCCCAATGCATTATGCTCGGTATCGCAATTATATAATTTACTCATGTAACTTGGTCCAGGTTGCTTCTTAGGCGATCCTCGATCGTAAACGATGATTTAGGTGTGTTTTATCCCCGACAAAGAACATTACCGGTTTGAAGTGACAACCGGACTCGGGCTCGACCTTCAGCCCCGACGGTGGAAGGCGAGAAGGCTGTGGATGTGTTCTTGGGTCATAGAACCCAGACACGGCATCTTACGAGCAAGCCAACCACTCACGCGAGGATACACACACATAAGTTAATTCTAATGGAGAAACACTCTCGTTGGTAGATTTGTTGTCAAGTCCAGAAATTAAAAAAACAACCCAGACGAGGAATCTAATCCGATGCCCGGACATGGGGACCCCTACACCTAGGGGCGCCCATTGTTACCAAGGTAACAGTTGTTTGCATGTTATTTCCCATCAACGACAAAAATTCATAGGAACAATGCGTGCCCCTAGGTGTAGGCCCGACTATGAATTCCAACGTAAGTCTTTTTCTGGTCTTAACTCTAAGACCGGCCTAACTTTGGACCACCTGTAAAACCAGACCCAGGTCACACGAAGAAGTTACTAACTTCTGGTAGGAACAAATACACAATGAGCATACCAATAATATGTTTTAAAGTCTGGTGATTGTGGAGGATAATCTTTGTTGTAGGGCCTACTGTTAGTAGCATAAATATAAAGTGTATTCCGCATAGAGATTGCAGTAGGTAGTTGCATTCCTCTGCCACTATCTACCCCCCCCCCCCCCCGCTTGTGGCAAGTGCAAAAGTTAGTTTGTGAAATAGACCTGTCAAGATGTCCCTTATAGTCTTTTGCACTCCAACTATGTACTGCAATCTCTACGTGGAAGACACTTAAAGGGGTTCTCACCCGCTAGATTTATTTTTTACCATATGATCTACTGCACCACACCAATCGATAATGAACCATTAAACATCGTAAGTTGAAACCTGTGAATTGTTATTAATTAATGAAATTTCTGGTTAACTGCCGCGGCGACTGTTGGTGTCAGCCGGCTTTTGGTGCGAGTGTACTCGAAGCGATATATCTAGACGGCCTTGGTGTACTCCATTCGACACCGCATAGCAGACCGCGTTCATTGTGCATGCGTTGACTATTTCCCCTCCCAATACTACTACTCTCTCTCTCTCACTCTCTCTCTAGTAGATGAAAGTAGACCTCACGTTATTCTTATCAGTGAATCGTGGCTTAAACCAACCCTTCACTCCAATCTAGTTAAGTTAGATGGGTATAAACTAATACGTAATGATCGTACCAAGCGTCGCGGAGGAGGTGTCTGTGCGTACATACGTGAGGACATAAAGAGCAAAATTCTATCGAAATCGCCAGGTGAGTACTGTTCGCGTCCAGAATACCTTATCTTCGAAATCAATCTCGCGTCCCAGTCAGTACTTCTTGCAGTAGTCTATCGTCCCCCCAAAATAGGTTTTTTGACAGATTTTGAAACTTCTCTTCTCAAATTTATTCCCCACTTCGAACATGTAATTGTCATGGGAGATTTTAATACTAATTTAGATTCTTCTCATCACACCGACACAATACAGCTAACAACTATTTTTCAATCGTGTAATTTAACCGTGCTTCCACTTGAACCAACACACCATACGGCGACCTCACATACCTGGATAGACATTATGATGGCATCAAACTTTGATAGGGTGCTAAACCACGGACAGCTCTCTGTGCCTGGAATATCATCGCACGACCTAATATATCTGCAATATTCTATCCGCGTACCCAAATTTATACCTAAATTAATTACTTTGCGAGCTTTAAAAACCATCGATAGGGAACGATTTAAAGAAGATTGTATGTCATTAAATTGGGAAACGCTAATACATTTACCTACCATTGATGAAAAGTTATCGGCTTTTAACTCTATGATTTTAAATTTGTATGATAAACACGCACCCTTGAAAGTCGTCAGAGTCACTAAACCGCAATCACCGTGGCTAAACACTGAAATACGGGACCTTATGGCCAGAAGGGACGCCGCATTCAATAAATTCAGATCCTGCCCTGACGCTGAAAACAAAGAGAAATATAGATATTTACGAAATAAAACGAATCAAATGAAAAGAACCGAAAAAAGACGTTACACTTACTCCTTATTAGAACCTAAATTACCTATAAAGACAGTTTGGCAGCGACTGTCACACATGGGCCTTGGTAAGCAAAAGGATGAAGAACCTCCTATAGATATACCTCTAGAAAACCTTAACGCATATTTTACCACTCCTCCGACAAATATCGACCCCACTGTGAAAGATGCACATATACGCAGCATAAAGAACCACACTCCAAAATCAACCCATGAAGTATTTTACTTCAAACATGTTACGCCTAAAATGGTCTTACACTCATTAAAAAGAATAAAGTCCAATGCGCAGGGCGTAGATCTAATTCCTATAAAACTTATACAATACATGATTGACTTAGCCCCCATATTAATCGAGCCAATAACCTACCTTTTTAATTTCTCTCTCACACATCACTCTTACCCCGCCATATGGAAGCAAGCTTTAGTTCGTCCTTTACTTAAAAACCCTAACCCCAGCACCGCCAGTGATTACCGCCCAATAAGCATTCTACCTTCTCTGTCTAAAGCACTGGAATATGTCGTGCACACACAAATCGCCGACTTCTTGACAAAACACCACATTCTCGATCAGTACCAGTCGGGTTTCAGACCTAATCACAGCACATGTACGGCGCTTATCAAAGTTACAGACGATATACGGACAAAAATGGACAGTAGACAACTCACTCTTCTTACCCTACTCGATTTTAGCAAAGCATTTGATTCTATCGACTTTGACATACTTATGACCAAACTTGAATCTATCAACTTTTCCCCTTCCACACTTCAATGGATGCATTCTTACCTCAGCGGTCGTCAACAATGTGTTGTCTCAAGCGATAATAAGTCAACATGGTTACCAGTACTATCTGGAGTACCTCAAGGCAGCGTATTAGGTCCATTACTTTTTTCTATTTATATAAACGATATTTCTAAATCATTAAAATATTGCCACCATCATCTGTATGCTGACGACCTCCAAATTTATTTGCATTCTTCCCCATTGCTCATAAACCAAGCAATTGAAATGATGAATGCTGATTTACAATCGCTTGCCGCGTGGGCGACCAAAAACTGCTTGCTTATAAATCCCATTAAATCACAGACTATGATTTTAGGTTACCACAAGCTTCTCGCCAAATTAGACCATTCAACTATAAGCCATGTAACTTTAAACGGTACGACTATACCGTTCCAACACAAAGTAAAAAATCTAGGACTACATATGACTGACGACCTGACTTGGAGAGACCATGTAAAACACATGTGCCAAAAGACGTATGCTACTTTACATTCCTTGAACAGAATGAAGAATTTTCTCCCGACAAAATTAAAAACAATGCTGGTTAACTGTCTCATCATACCTCTTTTCGATTATTGTGACGTTGTGTACAACGATCTTACTGAAGATCTCTCCATCCGCCTACAAAGAGCTCAAAATTCATGTGTTCGTTTCATCTTGGGAATAAAGAAATCTAACCATATTACCCCTGGCTTCAAAAATCTTGAATGGATTCGTTTGAATGACCGCAGAAACCTTCATTCTGTGTGCCTTGTCCATCGCCTGCTGTCAAACCCTGTACCCTCATACCTCGCATCACATTTTCACTTCCTTCATTCAAATCACGACTTTGATACAAGGTCTAGATCCGGCACTCAGCTCACATTTCCAACGCACAGGACAAAACTTCTCGACCACTCTTTCACAATACACGCTATCCGCACATGGAATACCCTACCATCCAGCATACGTGATGTGTACCATAAAAATTTTCATGCATTTAAGAGAGAAGCTCGCAAGCATTACTTCCTTAAATACTGAAGCACAAAGTAGCAACGAAATAGTCCCACTTTGAATAAAAAAGGTTCAATATCATTCCGTTAATTTTAACATTATCCGTGTATGAATGAGATGGATGAATGAGATTTGTTTGGTTTAGCTTATATTATACACATTAATCTAATTAATTTTAGTTAAATTTTAGTTTTGCTTGGGCCGTATCGTTGCTCATGCTATTATTTTAGTAGATCCCCCCTCTTCATACTTCTAATTACTTGTATCATATTGTCCAGTGAGGTTCTAATTTTACCATGATTTATATTTATGCATCATTCACTTCAAATTATAATAATATCATTGTATACGTACACTATAATTATCTGTTACTTTAAGTGTTAATTTATCTAAATCATAATTTTATATGTTTGTATCTATCTAGGAATCAAAATTACTATTATGTCTGTATTGTTATTGTATGTATCTTATAAAATGGTTGGATGGTAGAGAATGCCTAACAGGCATTAATCCCGCCATAAATAAAGACGCTAATCAATCAATCAATCAATCAATCTCTCTCGCTTGGCTTACTTGACACCAACTCGACAGTCGACACCCGCCGACTCGACGTGCACAGCAACGCACAGCAACGCTCAAAACGAAATGGAGCACCCGATTACACATCTTTATTTTGTACCTGAACGGAAGCTCCGATTACAAAACCAAAATATACGAAATACGCAGAAAAGAAAGACGCAGCGAAAAGTATTACATCATTTTTTTTTGGAGCAGAATCCTCCAAGGTCCCAAGGCATACAGGTCGTCCCAATGCTATTTCTTATGGGAGATTTTCGCCGATGGGACCTAGCTCGAAAATCACTAACTTTGATATTTTTTCCCCGGGTTATGGTGAACCCGATTTCTTTTCATTTAGTCGCTAATTTCATAGCTAATCAGCCTTAGTTAAACATATTTTTTTGGTGTAGCAGGTGAGAACCCCTTTAAGCGAATGAACTAATGAATGTTTTGAAAAATGAGCGCTGTGTCCCCAGGGTGGGCGGCTGTCACACTGTCCCTGTCACTGTCACAGACGGAGACACAACTGGGGAGCGGAGACCGGTGGAGGAGGCAGACACAAGACAGTAGCACACAGTTCTTATTAATGAAGGTTCACGCATGTGTCCCCAGGGTGGGTGGCTGTCACACTGTCCCTGTCACAGACGGAGACACAACTGGGGAGCGGAGACCGGTGGAGGAGGCAGACACAAGACAGTAGCACACAGTTCTTATTAATGAAGGTTCACGCATGTGTCCCCAGGGTGGGCGGCTGTCACACTGTCCCTGTCACTGTCACAGACGGAGACACAACTGGGGAGCGGAGACCGGTGGAGGAGGCAGACACAAGACAGTAGCACACAGTTCTTATTAATGAAGGTTCACGCATCTGTCCCCAGGGTGGGTGGCTGTCACACTGTCCCTGTCACAGACGGAGACACAACTGGGGAGAGGAGACCGGTGGAGGAGGCAGACAGAAGTAACGGAACAAGGCTCATCGGAAGACACAACATCAACATGCAGGTATATTAGCCATATAATAGACATAATCGATCTACAACTCTATTTTCATAATCATATATAATGTGTCTTGTGGTGAGATTGGATCGTTTTGGTTTGTAGGGCGTGAAGAGGAGCCCTGCTACAATTCAAAATGTACAACAGTTGTAGTGAAACATTTAAATAAGCCAATTAACGGTTTTGGGCTTCAACTAAATGCATGTATGGAAGATGTAAACATTTTATCATAGTTTTTGTTTCGTGAAAACACTTTAAATAATAGTAAAGTTAGAATCAGCATGAATACTCAACCAAACTTTGCATAGCGTTCTTAGCAATGTTCTCTTTTGGCTGGCGGCAATGTGGCCGGGTTGCTCGCAATGTTATGTTGAATGAGCTGGTAGAAGATTTTGGGTAAACTAAGATAGATGAAAGTGTGAAGGTTAATATTGAATTTACAAACCTATTTTATATGATGAAATTTAAAAAAACTATCCCCAGCAGTTTTCAATATATTCACATTTATTTTATGCCGGTAAAACCGCAGCTGTTTTTAGTTTTTACCCAAAAACTCGTAAACCAAAAACTATTGAAGATACAACAATCCCTCTAATGTGGAAGCATGAACCAGATAAACGGACTCTGTATCCAGGGCGCTAACCTGGGTGTGACGATAGTTCACACCCGACCCGTTCACATGCGACACTAGAGTGCGTTGAGGGTTGTCTAGCAGCGATATCACAGGCGCTCCCGCAAGTGCAGCGACCTAGCGGAGAAAGTTTGTACCTAGTTTACCATAGAATTAGCCGGGTCGATCAAGAAGTTTCCCGTGGAATATGTTATTGGCGATGCAAGACCCCGTTTACATGGTAGAAGTGAGATTTGGATCGAGTTGAAATATATTTTAATTGAATTTACTTCCTTTGAGGTGGGTCCCCCCTCGTGGTGACTGGTACCCGCAAAGCGAACTCTAACATTTTGTAATTTTTCGATTCATCTTTCCTCTCCACACTGTCACACCACTTTCTACTACCTTGCCGGCTTTCATTATTAACAAAAAATTATTATATTTATGTATTATATTATATTATATTATATACTGCCGACGCCGTAAGAAGAAAGGTGTCCCCTAAAATTCTGAGAAGAGACCCTCCACACGGTCTATTTCAACGGTATTCACCTCGAGTGTGCCCGATAGCTGCATTGTTATTGCCCACTTCATTCGCCATGCACTCACCAACCGTGAATGGAATGCTATCCCACTGCACGTGTGACAACAGGCGGACGTGGAAAAAACGTCGAGACTCACCCCATACAGGTCCGAAACCTACTTGGTAGTGCTGCATCGTGCTGGAGAACGCTACAAGCAAAGCATTTCCATCAAGTTTTGGAGCGTACCCTTTATGAGAACATCCTCCATGTATACGAAAGAAGACTATTAGCCAACGTAGACCAGAAGGCAAAGTTTTCCTCAGACGCTGTTGTAGGCCTAATTGTGGCGCGGTGTTCACTGAGAGCCAAGATTAAGCCTCGAGCGTACAGCAAGGAAACTACTCGGTCCGGTGTTGTTCAGTATAGACTTGAAGAATTCTCGTTGACAGAAATCTCGAAAAAGTCACGTGACAGATGTTGACACCTACTCTATTGGACAACTGAGAGTAAAGCTTGGTCCGAGCAACAAGTCTTGATACTTCACAAGGAAAGATTCTTACTATTTCAGGCTGCCTAGGGATTACTACCTTATCGTTGCGTGTTTTGGAGAGCTATGCCGCCGGAAGCGTATGCTTCTAGAATTGGGGGGCCACCCTAGACGGACATGTCGAGGTGGAGAAGCCAGACGAATGGCAGTCCACGTCCTCCCTTTTCCCTCCTTTCCGTCCTACATGTCTCTTTCTTCCAATCAGCCCCCGAGGTCATATGATCTTGGTAAGTACATCGTTGAACACCAACTAATAATAATGACCAGACTATTCCAGAATAAACACGCCGAGAGAACGAACAAATCACCTCATGCTATCGGTCTTCTTAGTAAATTGTACTCCTAAATGCCGTCATCCCCGAAGTACTTGTCAGATGAGGCGTTGAATGTAAAGAGTAACAAACAGAAAATCACATTTCCACATATAAAAAATAATCTGACATTTCCATTTTGTAGCATAAATTACATAAAAACAATACAGATGCCTTGGTGAGGCGCAGCCTTCATTGCCTCACCGCCATCACGTGTAGTGTAATGCACGACAAGAGGTTAATTACTGCCACAAGATTGATTTGTTACTGTAGTGAATGAGAACAGAATACAAGAAACGCGTGGAAGGCTATTCTACCGGTAGGGCCCACAACTCTCCTATTGCTTTGCAACTCCCCTTGTCCCCTTCCTCCTGCTGTAAATACAAGGACTCTTGTGACGTGTATGTCTGTTCTGCACCCTATAGCGACGACATGTTTGTCTGTTCTGCACCCTATAGCGACGACATGTCTGTCTGTTCTGCACCCTATAGCGACGACATGTTTGTCTGTTCTGCACCCTATAGCGACGACATGTTTGTCTGTTCTGCACCCTATAGCGACGACATGTTTGTCTGTTCTGCACCCTATAGCGACGACATGTTTGTCTGTTCTGCACCCTATAGCGACGACATGTTTGTCTGCTCTGCACCCTATAGCGACGACATGTTTGTCTGCTCTGCACCCTATAGCGACGACATGTTTGTCTGTTCTGCACCCTATAGCGACGACATGTTTGTCTGTTCTGCACCCTATAGCGACGACATGTTTGTCTGTTATGCACCCTATAGCGACGACATGTTTGTCTGTTCTGCACCCTATAGCGACGACATGTTTGTCTGTTCTGCACCCTATAGCGACGACATGTTTGTCTGTTCTGCACTCTATAGCGACGACATGTTTGTCTGTTCTGCACCCTATAGCGACGACATGTTTGTCTGTTCTGCACTCTATAGCGACGACATGTTTGTCTGTTCTGCACCCTAAAGCGACGACATGTTTGTCTGTTCTGCACCCTATAGCGACGACATGTTCTTGTGCTCGTCGGGCGAGTGCATAGACAAGCTAAACGTATGCGACGGCACCGCTCACTGCCCGGACCAATCAGACGAGACTACTGTGACGTGTCGCGGAGAGAAGTGTCCTTCGTATGCCTACCGCTGCGCGTACGGCGCTTGCATCGACCTCACGCTCAAGTGCGACGGCAAGGACGACTGTCTAGACCAATCAGACGAGACGCTGCCTGACTGCGCCAAGAGATGCGGGTAAGATGACACAGCGGCCATTCTGATGTCATGTGTGCGTTTACATAACCGACAACTCGAAGGTTTATAATTTTTGTATTGAATAAAAATCACAAACTACCAAACAAATCAATTTTATTTTAAAAAAAACGCTTAATTATAACGAGATGTTATGTTTTGTTTCCACTAAAACTGGCTTCAAATGTTTCTTCAAGGCAATGCATACTCAAGACATATCACCAATATGGCTGCCATGTGCATAAAAGAAGAGTTTAGAATATTGTAGATAAAAATCACAAATAATTTTATATATATAATTATATAATTATAAAAAAACAAAACAAAAAAAACACCCGTAATCATAACGAAATGATATTTTGTTTCCACTAAAACTGACTTCAAATGTTTCTTCAAGGCAATGCATACTAAGATATTCACCAATATGGCCACCACGCGCATGAAACCACCAAGCATGAAACCACCAAACATGAAACCACCAAGCATGAAACCACCAAGCATGAAACCACCAAGCATGAAACCACCAAGCATGAAACCACCAAGCATGAAACCACCAGGCATGAAACCACCAAGCATGAAACCGCCAAGCATGAAACCACCAAGCATGAAACCACCAAGCATGAAACCACCAAGCATGAAACCACCAAGCATGAAACCACCAAGCATGAAACCGCCAAGCATGAAACCACCAAGCATGAAACCACCAAGCATGAAACCACCAAGCATGAAACCACCAAGCATAAAACCACCAAGCATGAAACCACCAAGCATGATCCACCAAGCATAAAACCACCAAGCATGAAACCACCAAGCATGAAACCACCAAGCATGAAACCACCAAGTGACTAACTAGGTTATTAGGGTGTTTGGATAGTTGGGAAAGAATGTCCGAGGGCTGATAGTAGGACTCAGTCCCAGCATTCGCCTTTACGACTGAGGAAAACCTCGGAAAAACCTTCAGTCAGGACTGCCGGTGCCCGGAATCGAACCGGTGACGTCCCGAGTAGGAGTCTCGCGTTTTACCGCTGAGCCACCTCTATCGGTGTAAATACAAGAACTCTTGTGACATGTTTGTCTGTTCTGCACCCTATAGCGACGACATGTTTGTCTGTTATGCACCCTATAGCGACGACATGTTTGTCTGTTCTGCACCCTATAGCGACGACATGTTTGTCTGTTCTGCACCCTATAGCGACGACATGTTTGTCTGTTCTGCACCCTATAGCGACGACATGTTTGTCTGTTCTGCACTCTATAGCGACGACATGTTTGTCTGTTCTGCACCCTATAGCGACGACATGTTTGTCTGTTCTGCACCCTATAGCGACGACATGTTTGTCTGTTCTGCACCCTATAGCGACGACATGTTTGTCTGTTCTGCACCCTATAGCGACGACATGTTTGTCTGTTCTGCACCCTATAGCGACGACATGTTTGTCTGTTCTGCACCCTATAGCGACGACATGTTTGTCTGTTATGCACCCTATAGCGACGACATGTTTGTCTGTTCTGCACCCTATAGCGACGACATGTTTGTCTGTTCTGCACCCTATAGCGACGACATGTTTGTCTGTTCTGCACCCTATAGCGACGACATGTTTGTCTGTTCTGCACTCTATAGCGACGACATGTTTGTCTGTTCTGCACCCTATAGCGACGACATGTTTGTCTGTTCTGCACCCTATATAGCGACGACATGTTTGTCTGTTCTGCACCCTATAGCGACGACATGTTTGTCTGTTCTGCACCCTATAGCGACGACATGTTTGTCTGTTCTGCACCCTATAGCGACGACATGTTCTTGTGCTCGTCGGGCGAGTGCATAGACAAGCTAAACGTGTGCGACGGCACCGCTCACTGCCCGGACCAATCAGACGAGACCACTGTGACGTGTCGCGGAGAGAAGTGTCCTTCGTATGCCTACCGCTGTGCGTACGGCGCTTGCATCGACCTCACGCTCAAGTGCGACGGCAAGGACGACTGTCTAGACCAATCAGACGAGACGCTGCCTGACTGCGCCAAGAGATGCGGGTAAGATGACACAGCGGCCATTCTGATGTCATGTGTGCGTTTACATAACCGACAAGACGAACATTTATGACTTTTTAATTGAATACAAATCATAAATTACCAGACTTATTAATTTTATATATAAAAAAAAAACGCTTAATCAAAGCTTTGGCTTAATCATAACGAAATGATACGTTTTGTTTCTACTAAAACGGGCTTCAAATGTGTCTTCAAGGGAATGCTTACTCAAACATATCTTCAAGATGGCCGCCATGTGTATAAAAGGAGAGTCTAGAATATTGTAGATAAAAATCACAATAAATTATATATATATATATATATATATATATTATATAATATAATTATAAAAAAAATAAAAAAAAACACCCGTTGTCATAACGAAATGAGATTTGTTTCCATTAAAACTGACTTCAAACGTTTCTTCAAGGCAATACAAAGATGGCCGCCATGCGAATGAAACCACTAATAACAATATCGAGCCAACTAGGCCTAGCCTAGCGTTAAAGAGCGGCCTAGGCTTACAACGACTCTGGTAACCAATCACATCTATGCAAGTGAACGTCAGCACTTTACTTCTTTCGTCGTGTTCCCTTATTATGAGTGATATACCTGTCTTGTAGCAATGATGTATGTAATATTACAGCTGTTTAGATGTCGTGTTTTTGGCCGTGTGTTTCCTTTTCATACATTTCCAAATTACCCATAATCCATAATGATTACGTATTTTGTATTTTGAAACATTACCTCAGTTCCAGAACAGATGAGGTTATTGGTGGTGGTAGGTGGTGGTTTAATGTGATGGCATAATGCATGGCTGTAGGCTGTAGTTAGATAATTTTCTGCAGCTAATAAGCAAGTTGGGAACACTTATATCCAGCTCGGTTCCTTATTATACACTCCCTTATCTCTGTGGTAACCAGAAGGACAAATCACCCAGGTTTCCCGCGTGATAAGTTCAACAGTACAGACTAACCCAATTTGTATGGAATAGTTCATAGACAAGCTTATGGAACGCTCGATTTCAGTCAGGTTATATAATAGTTTTACATTGTTCAAAAGAAAATCAAATAATGTCCTTTAATGCTCTTTTTTATCAATGGTTTTTTATTCCAATAAATATATATCCGTTTTGCAGATGTTAGTTAGGTGTGAAAGGTGTCCAGCAACATCACATTAAAATAGGTAATTAAGAATATTTAAAAACGAACTATTGATTTGAACAAAGAAACATTCATTAGAAAGAGCACGGATATGTTTTTATTTACATCTGGGACAATTTAAACACATTTTAAACAGACGGAATGGCCAATTTTAAATGATATGTGGACAGCTTTAACTTCCACCCTGTTATGTCTAGGGGATGTTCGGGACCGGGGCGAATAATAATGACACCAACACTTGACTATATATAGTTATTATTCACTATTTGAAAGGTATTACACCGTACTACTCACTATAACTGTTACACACACTGTCCACAACACAACCGTACAACCGTTAAACACACTTATCTACTCTTAAGTGACGAATAATAATGACACCAACACTTGACTATACATAGTTATTATTCACTATTTGAAAGGTATTACACCGTACTACTCACTATAACTGTTACACACACTGTCCACAACACAACCGTACAACCGTTAAACACACTTATCTACTCTTAAGTCCCCAATACATCCGTCCGGACAAACCGCGTCCCTCGCACTGTTCTCTCTCTCCTTGAGGGCCACCCCTACCGCGTTACCCTCCCCCCACCCCCATACCGGCACTGGCTTCCATCCTGGCGTCCCCCTCCTCCCCAGAGGAATGTAGGCCTCAGGTTCTTCAGTGTTGGTTGCTGGGGGCAACCTAACAACACCCGCCCCCTTAAAAGGAGCCTTAGCGTTGCCTTAGATTGTAGCGATGATTGCCGCCTGGAGGAGGTGCCGCGACCGCGACCTGAGGTGCGTCTTGACGTGGTGTTGTCGCCCACTCGGGCGAGGAAATGAAGCGAAATAGCTGGTCGACATTAGCTCTGCCTTGTGTCTTGTTACCCTGGAGCGTTTCCAGCTCGTACACGTTGTTCCCGAGACGTCCCGCAATCCGGAATGGCCCGGACCTCTTAGGAGCTAAGCCCGCCGCAATGCCCTTGCTAGCGTCGCTTAATGTGTGCTCCTTCTTCAGAACAAGATCACCGATCTCATAACTGTCCTCTCGGCGTCGCGCGTTGTACTGGCGGCGTTGGACTTCATGAGCCTGGACCATGTTGTCCTTGGCAAAGTTCAACGCATCCGTCAGCCTCCCTGTTAGTTCGGACGCGTATTCGCAGGGTGTTGAGGTTGACGGTCGATCCGCACTACCCATTTCTACCTCCCACGGAGACCGCAATTCTCTTCCATGACACAGGAATGCCGGCGTATAACCTGTCACAGAGTTAACCGTCGTTCTCATAGCGAAGGATATTTCATTCAAGCGTTTGTCCCAGTCGCGATGCGTATCGCAGTATGCCGCGAGCCCTTGTTTTACTGTGGCATTGTACCTTTCGACGGCCTGCCCTGCCGGTCGGTATGGGACAGTGTGCCGTTCAATAATTTTAAAGTGCTCCAGGACCCCTTTCCAGATTTTGCTGACAAAGACTTTGCCATTATCGCTGGATATGGACTTCGGAAAACCATGCCGACAGAAATATTCCACCATAAACTTGACGATGGTCTTCGTTGTTGGGGCTTTTAGTGGGTGTACTTCGACGTATTTGGTGAACTTATCCAAAACTACTAGTAGCTGTTTGTGGCCGCTGGGAGAAGTTGGTAGAGGTCCGATTAGGTCGACGCTAAGTTCGGAAAATGGTTCCCCAGGCAGCCTGCTGTCCATTTTTCCCGCTGGCTTTTTCCTATCAGGTTTCATCTTCTGACAGGTGATACATGATCGCACATATCGTGCTACATCCGACCGCATACCCAACCATGTGTAGAGGCGCTGCACCCGGCGCAATGTCGCAAAGTAACCTTTATGCGCACTGAGTGGGTGGTCGTGCTCTGCGTTTAGGACTAGTCCGCGAAGTTCTTGTGGGAGCCAAATCTTAGGTGGATTAATGTCAGCGTCGTCTGTACCAGGTGGGCCATGCACGAACCTCACTAGCAACTCATCCTGGATCGCACTAGTCGGCGCCACATTTTGCACCCACGTCTTCAGTTTACTATCTGTGGGTAAGGATCCGTCCTCCAAATGGCGAATGAGGTGCTGGAGGTTGTCGTCCTCACGTTGCATTTGCGCTATAGCAGGGAAGTCCTGAAGGAGGGATATATTTAGCTCTTGAACTGAAGCCACGATGTCATCTTCAAAGTGTATAGCGACTTTCTCGTTTTCAATTGTAATTGGAAAAATTTCTTCTGCCACACTGTGTCGAGGCTCATCTCCGAGAGAGGGTGCTGGAGCCCGACTAAGGGCGTCGGCCGGTATGTTTAATGATCCTTTGCGATGCTTGATTTCACAATTAAACCCCTGCAACCGAAGGACCCATCGTTTGACTCTGCTTGACGTTTGTTCCGTTTTGAACATCCATAGTAGCGAAGCATGGTCACAGTGGATTTCGAACGCCGTAAACTCCAGGTATGGTCTAAAGCGTTCCACGGCCCACACCACCGCCAAGCACTCCCATTCCTGGACCGTGTAGTTTTTCTCGTGTGGGTTAAGTTTCCTGCTTATAAATTCGATGGGACGGAGTACTCCTTCAGATTCCTGCAACAGTATTGCTGCTATCCCCACGCCACTGGCATCCGTTTCCACCACAAACGGTTTGTTTAAATCGGGTAGTTTCCGTGAGGTTTCCGCGACCAGTGAGTTGGTCAGACTATTGAATGCCTCTTCTTCAGTGCTTCCCCAAGTCCATGGAGCGTTTTTGTGAAGGAGATCTGTTAATGGTGCAGCCTTGTTGGCGAAGCCAGGTATAAACGCTCTGTAATAACCGACCAAACCGAGAAAGCTCTGTAGTTCCTTCACCTTGGTGGGTGTTGGGAATTGGCGTAGGGCCACCACCTTAGCTGGGTCTGGACGGCACTCACCTGGCATTAAAATATGGCCTAGAAACAGAAATTTCGTCTGAAAGAACTGCACTTTAAGCGGATTGATGGTTAATCCCGCAGCTGCGAGGCAACGTAGAACCATGGTAATATGGAGCAGATGCTCCTCCGCAGATTCAGAAAATATCACAATATCATCGAGGAAAGGCATTGCACACACATACTTTAATTTCCCCAACACTTTGTCCATGAGCTGCTGAAACCGGGCTGGGCTTCCAGCCAACCCAAACGGCATGCATACGTATTCATATAATCCTCGATGGCATAGGAATGCTGTTTTATGTCTATCCTTTTTAGCCAATGGTATCTGGTGGAAACCTTGAGACAAATCGAGAACAGTAAACCATTTAGCCCGGCCTAACTGTGCAAACACGGACTCGGTAGTGGGCATAGCATAAACTGGGACCTGTGTGCGTTTGTTTAACGGCCGATAGTCCACTGCAAGCCGATAACCCCCCGATTTCTTGGCGACGAGGACCGGAGCAGAGGCCCAACTGCTCGAGCTAGGCTGAATGATCTTCTCCGAGATCAGTTCATCCAATACTTCATCCAAGATCCCTTTTTTAGTACTGTTTATTGGCCGCAGCTTGCACTTTATAGGTTCGTGAGTTCCAGTATTAATAGTATGGACGGCGAGAGATGTTTTGCCTGGCGTTCTAGTAAAGATGTGCTCGTAGTTTGACAGGGAGTCCCGTAGGGAAGGCCTCAAGTGTTCAGGGCATGCAGAAGATTGAACACATGTGTCTATGAACATTGCCTCTGCATACGTAGTGGATGGCCGCGCTGGTTGCCTTTGGGCCGTAGGTGCTAGTTCCCCCAAGTCCGTTTGTAACTCATTGACTACCTCGAGAGGGGCACTGGCCAGTCTGCGCATTTCGCCAATGACCGAACGTAATTGTTCCTCCCTGTCGGGTGGCTGCCAAGTCCTAATACCCGCGGGTGTACTGCAAGTAGAAATGCGTTTCGTACACGTTTCGTCTGCTTTGGCTGCGTCGGAAGCACCATCCACGGCCGTAAATAATAAATTCAAATTCAAATCTTCACTCAACTGGTGGTGTGCAGGTGCAGGCTCCGCCGTAGATCTGCTCGGGATATGAAATGTATGTGTCGTCTGCCCCATGGACCATTCACCTTTGTGAACGTTAATTGAAATACCAGACGCATGGAGGAAATCCCTACCTAGAATGACTTGTCTGTTCATCCCCGGTAGATATAAGAACTGTTGGCGAATGCCTCCTCCTTGCCAATGGAGAGGCGCATTCAGAGAGTACGTGGCTATTGATGATCCCGCCGCTAAGTGAAGTACACGGTGCTCCTCGGACAGGCAAGACCCCGCCTCTGCTGCCGCCATCATAGCGTCATGCCCCAATAGACTGCGGTTAGACCCCGAATCCAGCAAAGCTGTGAATCGTTTGCCTCCGATGGTCACCCAAATGGTTGGTTCTATTCCTGTACCTGTTTCCATCTGCATGCTGTGGTCTCTGCGGTGATCCCATGCAGAAGAAGATCCCGCTACTGACCGTTTCCCGTCGGCTGCACCCCCGTTGATGGAGTCGGACAGGTCGGAGACGGTGACGGCTGTGGCGTATAGTTCTGAGGTGTGCGAGGTGATGGGCATTGCCTTGCCCAGTGACCGGTACCGCCACATCGATTGCAGACGTCTGCCCTAGACACGCGCATTGCAGTGGGTGGAGCAGCCCCAGGCATTGCCGGTCCGAAGGACACCGTAGATGGGGCTATGTGCTGCTTAGGCACGAAAGCCAAATCTTTTGCTAACACCGTGTCTCGTACGGGGGGGAGTTTATACGAGACATTCCTCCATGCGAGTGCATCGATGTCTGCCCCAATATCCTCTAATTCCTCCAACGTATCAAAAGACCTGAAGAGTAGTATTTGGCGACACTGCGGTGATACCTGCAGAAGTACCCTCTCAATTACCTCCTGTTCAGTATAAGGTGTTCCAATTCGGTCATAATACTCCCGAATTGTACGCACAAAAGATCCCAAATCCTCCTCCGGATGTTGCGTGCGGGCATCGAGTTCTTGCCGCAATCGGCGTGCCAGATCTGGCAACCCGAAAGCCCTTAACAAATCTGCCTTAAACTTTGGCCACAGTGTATAGCCTCCGCGATACTGCCACCAACGGAATGCGTCGCCTATTAAAGCAACCGGCATCACTGTTGACAACAACCACGTGTGAGAGCGTTGGTGTCCTCTAGCATAGCGCTCCAACCTTTGAAGAAATTCCTCCGGCGTAAGGGGATCAGTCTTTCCCGAGTAAGTCGGCAGCTCAATGTTAAGTGGTTTGAACTCACTGACAGAATGGTGGGCTCTGTGACTGGCCTCGAATTCACCCCCGGCTGCTGGGTCTGCTCCGTTCCCCAATGGCGCGAACGGATTCAGCGATCCAGGATAGCACTGTATCCCCGGTGCCCGTTGAGCAGCTACTCCTACTTGCGAACCCGCTCCAACGACGACGTCTTCTTCTGGGCGGAGCCCTCCGTGAATCCCAGCATCGTGTTCCGTGGAAAGTCGTCCGTGTATCACCGCCTCCGCCGCAGCGCGCGTGCCGTGTAGCCCTACCTCGGGAACAGCTGTGGACCTGCTCTCCGTCGCACGTTCATCCCCCGCCTGGGTGGCGCTGATGCCCGCGAGGGTCAGGCGCATCGAAGACAGGAATCTCGCCAAGCCGTCCGGTGTTAGTTCTGCCATCTTCTGTACGACGTCCAGTGGTAGATCCTCGCGATCCGCGAACGTGGTTTGAAGGTGTGACATATTACTAAGGGCTAATTGTTCCCGCCACGAGACAACGTTGAAACTCGAAATATCTTATGTGTTCGGACGAGCCCCCAATTGTTATGTCTAGGGGATGTTCGGGACCGGGGCGAATAATAATGACACCAACACTTGACTATATATAGTTATTATTCACTATTTGAAAGGTATTACACCGTACTACTCACTATAACTGTTACACACACTGTCCACAACACAACCGTACAACCGTTAAACACACTTATCTACTCTTAAGTGACGAATAATAATGACACCAACACTTGACTATACATAGTTATTATTCACTATTTGAAAGGTATTACACCGTACTACTCACTATAACTGTTACACACACTGTCCACAACACAACCGTACAACCGTTAAACACACTTATCTACTCTTAAGTCCCCAATACATCCGTCCGGACAAACCGCGTCCCTCGCACTGTTCTCTCTCTCCTTGAGGGCCACCCCTACCGCGTTACCCTCCCCCCACCCCCATACCGGCACTGGCTTCCATCCTGGCGTCCCCCTCCTCCCCAGAGGAATGTAGGCCTCAGGTTCTTCAGTGTTGGTTGCTGGGGGCAACCTAACAACCCAGACCCAGAAAAGGGCAAATTTTGGTTTATGGTGAAAGACAATATCCTCAATATTGTAATTAGTAAGAACCTTATTAATTTATGTGAATTTGTTTTTGGAAGCTTTATTTAGTTTTATTGTCCATCACCTATACATGAAAAGTCCCCACAGCATAAATAGCGATTAAGTTAATTGTACTACAGTAGAGTTCCGCGGGAGTTTACACCATGGCCACACCATTTTCTCCCCGTTTTGTACACCCATAGATGCGTTGAAAGATAAACTACCCCGGGATTTCTTGTTTTCCTGGAACGATCGGACCTCATCGCCTTGAACAATTAGATGAGTGTATTCAGTCATCTAAATTCCTCGTCCTTTGCTCGAGTTTGACTGGAGAAAATTGCTCGACTGGACTTTGCTCTAGGGGTGTACCAAGAAAACTACCTAAAAGGTTGGTGTAAACTACCGCGGAACTTCACTGTAGACGATTGCACAAGCATGAGTAATAAGAAGCAGGATGACTGTGTCATATAATATGTTTGTTGTCCCAATATAGAAGTGTAATATTCCTTCTTACTTCCAGGGACGACGAGTTTCAATGCGTCACCGACGAGACGTGCGTGGACGAGCTGTTACTGTGCGACGGGAAGAGAGATTGCGGCGACGGAACTGACGAGAGCCCGGCGCTCTGTGCCAACTTCAGGTACTAACACAGCAAAAACTAGTTGTGCCAACTTCAGGTACCAACAAAGTGTGACAAACGAGATATAATATAAACATCAATTATCACATTTCCAACACATATATCGGGTAAGGGGTGTTGCCACCAATACTTGGAAACACATTAAATTAATATCAATGATTTCTCACTCAACGGACACTCACTCACTCAACGCCTAGCACATCCATTTCAATTTTCCCCTAACTTTCAGACTCATTCCCATTCTTCTCCGGTCCTCAAACATATTATCTCCATCTATCCCTGTCCTCCCACCATCTCTCCAATTCAACCACAGTCCACTATTCCCCTCTCATCTCCACTTTTACACAAACAAATTAAAAATAACTACATACACATATTACATAATAAAATAAACTTTGAATATTGCGTTGGAATATGTAATAAAAACCTGATAATGGTAACTTAAAAGAATATAGAGTTATAAGCAACAATCTGTGTTAATTATACAGGGGTCTCTATGATAATTTGTATTTACTTTTATATAACGCAATTTTCCACTCGAGTTTCGATACCCGCTACCTAGCTGAAGGAGGCTACTTGTTAAACCCGGCACCTCCACCAAACATTATCATATCCGGTTCTTACTCTGACGTGACAACGCCATTGATGTTATCTCTGACAATGTAGCAGTGGCATGTTCAATACAACCTGCTTTGGACGGATAACATTATGTAACGGCATTTGGTTTCTCTATATCTACATTAAGGCTTAATCAAATGCAAATAAAGAACCATCAAATATCATACGTATATAGATCTTTTGTTACTGATATCGTTACATCTTTGCCATTCTTCTAATCTAATGCAAGCTTATTTAGATTTTATTTTAAAGCCATTTGAACTTTGGTGGCTTCAAAGATGTTACATTATAATATGATTTAGTATCATTACTACAATTCAATTCAATTCAGTTTGTGTTGTTTCTTCAGTGCACGACGTCAACATGTTGAAGTGTTATGCCGACATTACTCAATACTTGCGTCAAACTTATTGAATTCAAGAACAAAAGCGTATCAGAAACAGTTTGGTAAAAAACTGCAACAATAGCTTCTATTATAATTGATGATTGTTTGTCCTTGAATTCAATAAGTTTGACGAATGTAATGTGGGTTTATGTCAATGTTGAGACCTTGACCTTACTTTGAGGTATACCGAGCCCCCACCAGTGGATCGACGGGAGTTCGACGAACCCCCGCCAGAGGATTTACGGACCTTGAGAATGACCTGCTAACCTTTGCATGCCCCACACAGCTGCCCGGGCTACGCGTTCCAATGCACGTATGGCGGCTGTATCGACAACGTGAACCTGTGCGATGGGAAGGCCGACTGTGCCGATAACTCGGACGAGGCTGTGGCGCTTTGCCGCATACAGAACCACCCACCACATCGCGCCACCACGCCACATAGCGCCACCACGCCGCCTCGCGCCACAACGGCCAAGAGTCCACCGATGAGACCCACCACAAACCCACCCACACATGGTAAGAATAGACCAAATTCATTTCATTCTATCATTCACAACACATATGAATGAAAAGGTTTATCAAAAATCATGGAATTACAACTATCTGGATGTGCAACATGGTTGAAATACGCGTTTGCGTTTCTGATTTCTGGTTTTTGACATTCTCGGAGATTTTAGCCCCAATCGCTAAGCAATTATACATCAACAGTCACAACAACAATGTGAACAATGTAAAAATCCGAAACTTTTAAATTTTACCCCTGCCCAGTTTCTCCTAAAACAACTTTATCTATAGTTTCGTCTTTCGTCTCAGACGAGTAGTGATCCATAGCCAACCAGCGAATCCCAATTCTAACTACCGATTACTGATTGGTCACGATCACTCGCCTATGACGAACGTATCGTAAGGTTGTTTCGGGACAAGTTATTGTACTGAGTTTGTCGACAGCTACACATAGGCCGGCGTCAGATACCAATCCTTGCCAAATGCTAAGATAATCTCGTAGAGTTTGTTCTTTAGTACGATTGTTTACAGCTACCCCTAGGCTGGCGTCAGATACCAATCCCTGCCAAATGCTAAGAGTATCTTGTAGAGTTTGTACTTTAGTACGATTGTTTACAGCTACCCCTAGGCTGGCGTCAGATACCAATCCCTGCCAAATGCTAAGAGTATCTTGTAGAGTTTGTACTTTAGTACGATTGTTTACAGCTACCCCTAGGCTGGCGTCAGATACCAATCCCTGCCAAATGCTAAGAGTATCTTGTAGAGTTTGAACTTTAGTACGATTGTTTACAGCTACCCCTTGGCCGGCGTCAGATACCAATCCCTGCCAAATTCTTAGAGTATCTTGTAGAGTTTGTACTTTAGTACGGTTGTTTACAGCTACCCCTAGGCCGGCGTCAGATACCAATCCCTGTCAAATGCTTAGAGTATCTTGTAGAGTTTGTACTTTAGTACGGTTATTTACAGCTACCCCTAGGCCGGCGTCAGATACCAATCCCTGCCAAATTCTTAGAGTATCTTGTAGAGTTTGTACTTTAGTACGGTTGTTTACAGCTACCCCTAGGCCGGCGTCAGATACCAATCCCTGTCAAATGCTTAGAGTATCTTGTAGAGTTTGTACTTTAGTACGGTTATTTACAGCTACCCCTAGGCCGGCGTCAGATACCAAAGCCACCCCTAGGCCGACCCCAGCTACCAACCCCCGCCCAGTGTCAACAGCTGCAGCAGTTGGTACCCAACGACCACCGTCAAACCGCCCTCGACCACCGCCCCTCAACACAGGCTGTGCGCTGCCCAGTCCACCGCAGCACGGCAGCTACAACATCAGCGGCTGTGCAGTGACCGACCAATCAGCGCTCTGCCGCGGCGTCCTTGGCACGCCCACTCAGATGTCGGCCATCTTGTTACACGCGTGCGCGGTCGGCTATGCCCTGCAGGGCAGCACGTTCTCTGTCTGTCAGAACAACGCCACGTGGACGCCGCCGATACCCACGTGCGCGCAGAAGACAGGTGATTGGTTGCATTAGTGTGACGTCACGTTTAACGTGTCAACCAAGAGATGAGCCACTTTCTGATTCCAAACAATCATGACAGTTGTCTTCAAGATTGTTGTTTTGCAACCAGAGTATTTTGCACTGTTCGTGCAGCGAAGCAGTGAATTATAAATAGATTATATTGATATATTGATGTCAATTATTTCAATGCTAGCGACATTTAATAATGACAACGTGTGCAGGCCATGACAGCAAGTTGTTTGGAATCAGACAGTTTGGCAGACATTGCTCCTTACATCATCACTATTAGACTCAAATCTTTGATAGACTAACATGGAATACACTATGCAATTACCAATTTTTGCAATTACTATACTGCTTAAGAACGGCAAGTCCACTTACCTTTGAAAAATGAAATAACTATCTGAATTCAATCATGTGATAAAATTAATTATAGAACAATAGCATAAATTTCAATTCACTCGAAATCTTGTTTCTTATTTGATATTTTGAAGCACAAAACAAAATCATAGAAGTTTGTGTAAGAGAAGAATTGGGAATCAGTGCCTGTTCCAACTTCTCTATTTTGGCCTACTTCACCAGCTAACACAACAATTAATAATTGTTGTAATTAACTGTTGCGTTAGTCTGCTAAGGAAGCTAGTGGACTAAAAACGTCAAGTTGGAACACGCCCTGAGTCAAATCATGTATATACTTGTGCAGCTTCCTGCCCGCCCCTTTCATCTGCATCTGTCGAGATCGTCTGTAGTCGCGCAGGCGTAGCAGTCAACTGTTCTCACGAGATCCCTATCGGCGCAGAAGCGAGACTCAAGTGCAACACGGCCTACGCTTTACAAGGAGAGCCGGGATACAGGAAGATATCCTGCCTTCCAGGAGGGACGTGGGATAAGCCTGTCTTCTCCTGCACTCCAGGTGAGACTAAGGGTCAAATGCATAATCGTTTCTCAACTCAGCCTTTCCTCAGACTCGTCCAACCACCAATCACAGTGCAATACACAAGGCAATGCTGGTTTTTGATTGGTGGTGTGGCGAGTCTGAGGAAAGGCTGAGTTGAGGAGCACGTGAGGAACTCATATGCATTTGACGCAAAGGGCACTTAGCATGCAAGCTTTGTCCAAAAGGCGTCATGAAAGGTATCTCAAAGATATCCTTCAAGTGTTTCTTTCTATTGTTTTATGATATCTTCAAAATATCGAAAAATTTAGCGTTTAAGACGTCTTAATGATGCCTTAATGATATAGAATTGATATGGATGGATTAATTTTGCGGAGTGTGTGTGACTCAAATATTCTTGATTCTATACATTCTACCTTTCCTACAGCACAATCTTTAAAGTTTTCTCTAGGATAGTAATTGTTCGTCTACCTGCAAGATACCCCTACTTGCTCTATTGTTCACAGACTGCGGTAAACGCAATCCCAACGGTCGCCCCTTCATCTCCAACGGCGAAGTTGCCGTGGTCGGCGAGTTTCCCTGGCACGCTGGGATCTACATGGTGGCTTCTGGCGTCCCCACTCAAGTGTGCGGAGGAACCCTCATCACAACCAAACTCATCGTATCAGGTAAGCAAACATTTGCTATAGTATGGAAGGGTCGTGTAAATCCTTAAACCGTTGAGTGAGTAATATTGGGTAGAGTTGCAATTTATTTATTTATTTTATTGTAATTAAGGCCAGTGAAGGGCACAATGCCCTCTTTAGCCTTATGAGTGATGATTGATGAATGGTAATGAGGGAGGGAGGAGGGGAAGCCTGGTACCGGCACGTAGCCTACTCCTGTCGAAAAGTACCAAGGGGACCATCGGCTTTACGTCCCATCCGAAAGGACGGTGTAACTTTGACCAGTCATATAGGTTCCTCCACTAACCTGGACTGCCGAGCAGTTGACGAGAAGAACGAAGCTGTTACACAAGCTTTTGAAACCTCCAATCTGCTCTAACCAACGTCAACTAGTGTTTCAGAGGTGAGTGGTCAGTGGTCACCCATCCACCTCCTGACCTAGCCCGAGGTTGCTTAACTTCGGTGTTCGTATGGGAACCGGCTAAGCGACCTTGCTGTGTGGCATATTGGTGATGCGCATGCGCGGATTGACCATACATGCACGTGTGTTGTTTCCACAGCCGCCCATTGTTTCTGGGACGAGGGCTTCAGCAAGCCGCGGGACAAGTCAGTGTTCAAGGTGGCGCTGGGTAAATACTACCGAGACTGGAACACCATCGACTCCGAGGAGCAGAAGTTCGACGTCGCCGACCTCTTTGTAGAAGAGCGATACCGCGGCCGTAAGAGGAACTTCCAGTACGACATAGCCGTTGTCAGACTTACCACAGAGGCAGAACTGACATGGGCTGTGAACACGGTTTGTGTGGACTGGGATAATGACCTGGAGGCGTTTCAGCTGACAGCGGGAGCCAACGGGACGGTAAGTTAAACTGTTTGCTTCGACACGTGACAACTTAGAGAGTGTCTGCTGGGGGGGGGGGGGGGGCTTTTCCTGAAATTTGTGACAGCTCGAATTAGTCACTCAAATTGTCACTCGGCAAGATATCACTTGCTATTGGCTGATTGAGTGTTTTCCACGCGGTCCGCCACAACATGCAACCAGTTAATAGCAAGAGATAACTACGTAGATATCACGGTGAGTAGTGTCACCGTATTTAAGGGTAGATTATTCTGCTGTAAATGTCAACCCTATACGTTTACTCCAGTAAAGAGTGTTACTTGCCATAGTATCTTCAATATCTCGACCACTGTACGGTAAGCAAAGTTTGAGAGTTAATAATTGATAATATTTCTAAATGTTGAAGCTCTGTGGGTTCGATGAAATCAGCGCTATCTTTGTGAAAAATTGTATTTCTCCATTATTTTATACAATGTCTTTAATCTCTTATCGTTTTCCTTCTATAATTGGAAGCAGGCTAATCTAGTACCTATTTTAAAATCAGGCAGCAAGTCATGTGTGTAAAATTATCGACCCCTTGCTACCTATTTTCTCCAGTTTATATTCAAAAAAATCATCTTGTTTGCCCATGCAGGTGACTGGGTGGGGGGTAACTGAGACCAACGCGCCAAGCAACGTCCTCAAGTCAGTCCAACTACCCTACGTGCAACTCTTCCCCACGTGCTACGACACCGTCATGGAGTCTTTCCAGCCGTTTTTGACGTCAGACAAGTTCTGCGCGGGCTACGTGAACCAGAAGACGAGCGTGTGTCCCGGAGATTCGGGAGGCGCGCTCGTCTTCCAGGACTCTGCCAGTAAGCGGTATTTCCTGCGTGGGATCGTCAGCGTGGGGTCGAAGCCCGAGACTAACGCTGATAGGTGTTACACGCAGCAGCTCACAGCTTTCTCGAAGTTCTCGGAATCGCGGAAATGGGTCGAACAATATTTGTGAGGTCAAGGTTTTTCCACTGTTTTCAATGTTAGAATTACCGTTTTAAGTAGATAAGTATTTTTATTAAAATTTTGAAAGCCAACTTTGAAAGCAAACTGCACAGACCCTACGTCGAATTAGATCTTTATCATCATTAAAACAAAAAAAATATCTAATCTATTGAAAACGAGTGTCACCATCCATAATACAATGCCCCAATATTTGTGCAAAGTATTGAAAATCAACTCTTACTGGTGAAATGTGAGCAGGTTATACAAGAAATATCGCTTTCTTGTTTTGAAAAAATGTGAAAAAAATTGTTTTAATCTCGAGATTAATATGGTTGATAACTGGCATGAAAAAGTTATGCAAATTTTAAGAAGAAATCTCCGCTTGCATTTTGAGACTTGCTTAATGATAAGATTTCTCTAAGTGTGTTGTAGACACATCGACACCATTATATATTGTTATGCTTATTCCATATTTCCATGTATTTCCGATTTCATTCTTTACTGCCTGTCTACTTTCTAGTGAAGGTATAGCTTTAAAAAATGGAAGACTTAATTTTTCCCGTTGGTTATGGTTGTTATGAGTGACAGCATTAGTTACATACCTGTCATAGATCCCGTTTAAAAGATTACAGCATGTTGTTTGTTGTTTGTTGTATGGAGCTCTGAAACATGATCTTTGCATTGTTGATAAGTGATTATAGAAATGTGTTGTATTTTGTCAGTGTTTATCTTATTTATGTGGTTTGTAATACATCATTCAGGCCGTTTTTTTTTTATTAAAATAAAGAAAATCAATGTTAAGGACGTTTGTTGGTAATTATTTATCATGCCATTCTTTTGAGAATTATGATATAATAAACCAATCGAAACCCAGCACTCTCATAACCACAGCATTATTGCAGAAAAGGTGGAACACAGTTTCATTTTTTTGAAGTCACTTTTTCTAAGCGTACATAATAATTGCGTTTTTTTTATTTTCTTCTTTTAAAAGTAAACAATACGTACAGCCGTATGCACACAAGCATATCCACTGTCTCAAGAAGTTGTGCATACCATTATTTACACCAATAATGAAAAAGGAGCTATTTTGTTCTAAAATTAAGTAAAAGCATACTGTATTGTTATACAAATACTTGCATGCACCTCTATGTAGAAAAAATACTTGGTGTGTTCCAGTTACAACATTCCAACACAAATAACTAATTACTCCATAGTGAATTTGTTATCTGTGCCATGGTTCTTAATTCACAAATTTTATTTAAATTTTAATGGACTTTAAAAATTAATGGACATAAAGAAGCCATTGTATTTATTGTTTGTATGACACATATTATGTAACATATTATCTTGTATTGTCGATGACTCGTTGTTATAGATTTCGAATGATGTTTACGTCTGTTGTGTCCATACTGTTGGTAATGTTCTCAAGGTCAGGCTCCAGAGGTTGCAACACACTTCTAAGCCACTTACTGTACACTGCCACCTGAAAGTACAATATTGATAATGGATTTCATTACAATATTTTATCCATAGGTAGCTTTCAATAGACGTCACGTGGCGGCCATTATGAAGTACACATTGCTGGTTTACATTTGTTCTGTCAATAGAAGACACATAGGTTATCCAGGAAATATCACAGTTTCAAGCTGTATATATTGATGTGTGCAGGTACAAGTCCAAGACAATGATAACACATGCAAATGATCGTCTTCAAACAGAGTTTACGCGTTCTTATTTTGTTTTCAGTCATAATACGGAACCTTTGTTTGGAAACAGTTGATGTGTCAGTCAGGACATCTGCAATATTGCAACAATGCAGTTTCAGAAGAACGTAAACAAATGTTTACAGAGTACCTCAGTATGGCTACCGTGCGATACCGGAAAATACGTTATTGCAAGCTCCCTATATACGAATGTTGAAAATTATGTAAATGCACAACGTCAAATGTACTCTATGAGGCTGAGATGATATTGCTACAGTAACTCATCATCAAAGGGGTAATTAGGGTAAGTGTGGAAGTAGAAAAATAAAGTAAATAAATTCCTATTTGTGAGCCTACCCACTCAATAACAAGACTCTGTAGGCTCTGAACACCATCGACGAGTGAGCGATAACCAATCAAAGATCGATATGTCAAACATGAAACATATGAATCAGTGATAGGACAGTGCGAACAAATGGTATTTGGTGCGAACACCTGCGGGCAAATGCCAGAATCAACAAGGCCGATTCAGAACAACTTTGAATGTATTGAGTGCTTTGGTGCTAGGACGGCTCCAAAGTCAAAGGGTCTATAGGCCGGACGCTGTAACAAAGAAGGTTGTGTCGTCACAACTAATTACTCTGGCCGGCGTAGTGATATGTGGACGTTAACGCAGTGCTCATCCGCGCACTATACCTGTCAGAGAGAAAATACACTGATCGGCAAGGCGGTGTTAGAAAATACTAGCTTTGGTAGGCCGTGACTTAAAAATACTACCATCAAGAAAGCTTTGACTTCTGTGTGTTGCTAGGATACTTGATGTATTTCTTTGTCATTTGATGGTCTGTTGTCTTTGGTTTTGTGTTTGACAGGAGTTGAGTTCACGTGGGGGAAACATGGCGGCGTTTTTTCTCCATGTGAACCCGTGTTCGGCTGATTTACCCTGTAATATTATTTATGAAAATTTATTACCGATATCAAGAAACATTGACACTGAAAACATAACTCGGGATCTTTCAGAGTGGTCATATGCGTTCCCTGTGCCTTTAGGGTACGACAACATGCAGACAGACAAAGCAATTGACAAAGGTAGGTCGTCCGTAGCTGTTCCTTCTTCATACCTTCATGCCTAGCATGATGGGACGGAACTACTTTAAATTTTCCCAAACATAATTAAGTAGTTGTTAATTTATAAGTGAATATAATAAATTAGATAATAGAAATCTAAAGTTTATCCCTGCATAATTAAACCGCAAACACATACCAAGAGGGAGAAAAATAGCATTTAATCCAGGGCCCATGTCCACCAACCTATGAAATAACAATACATGTTTACTTCTGGTAAGGCAATGAGTAGTAGTCTCCATTTAAGTTGGTATTTCAAGGTGTGAGGTCACTTGCTATTACATCATCCGTGACGACAACACCTTCTTTGTTACGGCGTCCGGCCTATACAGTACCTCTCACACCGTCAATGTGCTATATAGTTCGCTCACAGCAAGAAGTAAGATAATATCAGACCGCCCAAATTTAGTTTCTAACTTTACAAGCACGAATCACTAACGTTTTTCCCAATTATCTAGTACAATTTGGTTGCGGAAAACGTGCAAGCAGGTTTCCATCAAACCAAATTGTACTAGATAATTCGGAAAAACGTTATAGTGATTCGCACTTGTTAAGTTGGAAATTAATTGTGGGCGGTCCTTACTCCCCTGACACTATCTTACTTCTAGGTGTGAGAAACTTTTACTTGCCTTAGTGAACGTGGTGTAGTAGTAGGGATCACAGAATGATGTGCCTCTTCTCCTAGGACTAACACTGACTACACCTTGCAGCATCCATTGGTCGGATGTGCCATTACGTGGAAAGGCCAGCCCTGCACCGCTGTCTCCATTGCACACCCCTGTTCCTGTGAGACACAAGCCTCTGTTAATAAGCCCTAATTTCGGTAAAAAAAAAAATTTTCAGTTGTAGAGTAAAGACAAATTTAATTAGGATAATGAAAAATAATATATGCGTATTGTACTCAAACAAATACTAGGAATTTGTAATGAATTGATATACATGGTACTCACCATTTGCAAAGCCAGCACAGAAAGAAGTGTATGTGACAAATTTCTTGAAGTCCCTGTGTTGCTTCTTGATGCATTCCTCACTCCCTACAGCTGGGAGTTGAGTCATCCGCAGTGTGTCTGAGAACGAGTCGTTCTCATTCAGGCCCCACCCTGCAATCTTGTGCATCAGCTGCCTTAGTACATCTAGCTACTTAAGAGCGTTCGGAAGTAGTTTTGATGTTTTTTGTCAACTAATTTCTCTTAAACAAATAATTGGACTATTATGAAAATGTACCTACTTGTAGAGGGATGTCATATCTACGCATGGTAGGTATCAAGTACATTTGGGATAAGCCTGCTCAAAAATAATATACTCATGTTTGAATTATGCAAATGAATTTCATTCGTCGAAAATGTTCGGCGAAATAATACGGTGAATCTGTTTAAAAATGGGTACATTATTTTTTAATAGGTTGGTGACAAATGTACTTAATACCTTGCATAGATATGACATTCCACTACAAGTAGGTGAATATTTATAATAATCCTACTAGTAATAAGTTGACGGCCAAAACATCTGTAAAACTCCTACTGCTGAACGCTCGTACTTAGGTAGAAGTGCAAATACGTGTATATGTGTAAGAAATATTTATTAGTGTAAGCTGTAAAGAACCATACCTAAGAATGAGTTCTAAATTCCCTAAGTCTATGGGTTGACATATTTTGGTTTACTTTTTGACGTTTTAGAAGCATTTTAAAGCAATTCTAACAGGAGTTTCGTAAGTAAGGTGGACTTACAGCTTAATAGCAACAAAATTGGACAAAATCCTTGTCAAATGTGACAACCCTACGTCTTGTCCAAGCTACATTTGGAAGTTTTCACTTTCATGCAAGAAACGTGACGAAAGCTTACCACTCCGAGGTTCCCATTGGCCAAGTCATCCTGATACCGATCACCCTCCCAGTCGATACAAATGGGCCGCACGACTGTTGAAAGGAGTACAGGAATATCCAGGACCAACACTGCAATGTCCGAGCCGTAGTTACCTCCCTGGTCTTGGTAGGCTGGCTGGATCATGATCTGGGACAACTGAATCCATTGCACATTGCTGGAGTCGTCTTAAAGGGATCCAACATAAAGTATGTTGGATGGTCAAGGGGGCTGGTGCGCATTTGTGTCACAAAGGGGGCGACAATTATGAAGAAGTGAGAAAGCAGAAAGAGGAAACATGATGACGACCAAGTGAAATGAATAAAGAGATGCACGAGAGCCCTCTTTCCAGGCACCGGTCACCTACCCACCTCGAGCGGTGTGTAATTCAATCATATATGAAATATGTTAAAAAGTTTTATAGTTTGTGACTTCGTGTTCATTTTCACCCCAAAAATCATAGCAATTCAAATATGGTAAAACATAATTGCGTAAATTTCTTACAAAAAATAGTACTTGTCATAAATTTTGCTAGTCTGAATGTTGGCGCTTTTCTTGTTTGAGAACATTAATTTTCCGGTAATATTACAAAAGATCTGATTATAATATGCCAGATAAAGTCATTTATATTTTGTATTTTCTCAAAACATTTATCTTTGATTACATTAAAACTGAACGGATGACATCGAGAATAACTATTGTATAAATTATGTGGAAAACCATTTGAAAAAAAAAAAAAATTGAAAAAAAATGTGTGTGCAATTATTTAACATAATGGGTTCCTCACCTACTAAATTGATATTTATAATAATGTTGCAACTCACTTCTCTCATCTGTGTGTACTCCTGTACTCTCTCGTACTCTCTATAGAACCTCCCCAAGCCAACTCTCAGCTTTGTTGTCGGCATCTTCCAAACACAATGCGCGGCTGAAAACAGATGGACATATTTTATAACTTACCAGGATAGTGTAATACATATATTTATACTTGGGGGTACTCCTCCACTCCTTCCATGCACACTAATTCATACAAAAATCATCAGATTCCTAGCTAGCACACATGCATCATTAGTCATGGCTCGCCCGATATGTTTGGAATTTCCAGTAAAGCTCGGTAAACACACTTTTAAGATTTAAGGTTTTATTTTCCCAACTGTTTTACCTAAGATCACTACCATTGGTCGGATTTATACAACGTCGGCTCTCATTGGCCGGGTTAAGAATTTTAGCTATAATACCTACATTGCTATGGTTTTCTTCAATCTTAAACCTTAGAAATATGTGTACACGCCATATTGCTTCTGCCTTGATTTTATTTTGTAAAAACCTTAAACCTTAAAATAAGTGCGTAAATCGAGCTTTAACCACGATTTTAAACGATCAAAAATTAACCTGTTTGAAGCAGATGGTAGGAAGTAGAGAATTAGAAAATAAGTTGGTACCATTGGGTCAAGCATGAGAATACTTATGTAGGGCCAACCTTACCTGTGATGACTGCTCGCTCGCTGACGAGGCTGCCCCCGCACCAGAACGACCAGTTGCCTCCCTGCAGAGCAAACATGGCTGCTACCCACGGTAATACGCCGTACGTCGCCTCGGTACCGTTCACTATCAGCGGGGTTACCTCTACGCCTCGCTCGCCACATTCTGGAAGTAATATATGGGCTACTGTCAGTAAACTCTAAACTATTCGCATAAAACTGAAGTATCAGGAAAAACATGAGTACGAAAATGAATTATATTTGAAAACACCACATGTAAATTAAAAAGCAAAGAATAACTAACTCCTACACATAGCATACAAATTAGAAAAAAATTATACTAACCCTACTGTTTTAGAAAATTTTCTAATTAGGTAGTTAGAAAAATGAAGAATATTAGAATCTAAAAAATCAGTGACTTCCCGAAACAAATAATACAGTGAAAACATTTCTTACGTAATTTGAATGTTTAAATAAGAATAAATGGGAGAAAAGAGAAGAGAATACGTGGGCGTGGTCAGGACGTTTTCCAAACAGCGGGGGGGGGGGGGGGTGGCGTAATCATACAGTGGTAATCCTCCCAGTTAGCACCGCTGGGTTACTCTTTTTAACTGATTTTGCAACGATAAAATAAATTATGATTTATCAAGTGAATTGAAACATATTAAGTTTAGCCGGTGAAAATTTAATTTTGCTGAAATCCAGGGTGAACCCTTCCAGACGGCCATGGTAGAATATACCAAAATAACAAACGTACCTGGCTCGCACTGAATAATCTCCGAGCTCCACGTCCCGTCTGGCCTGCATGTGCTGTTACTGTTGTTTCTGTAGGTGTGGGGCTTGCTGACCATGACGTAATACGGCGCACACGTGTACGACGCGGTGGTTCCTACTGGCACAGGTTGGTCACAGGGCACGTCTACATTACCGGCAGCTTTACATGTGACTGTCAGGCGGGATGAGGCGGGGGCCAGGCAGGTTACTTCTCTGCCGACTGCAACAAGTATAATACACTGCGCACACTTGTACGACGCGGTGGTTCCTATACTGACACAGGTTGGTCACAGGGCACTTCTACATTACCGGCAGCTTTACATGTTACTGTCAGGCGGGGTGAGGCGGGGGCCGGGCAGTTTACTTCTCTGCCGACTGCAACAAGTATAATACACTGCGCACACTTGTACGACGCGGTGGTTCCTATACTGACACAGGTTGGTCACAGGGCACGTCTACATTACCGGCAGCTTTACATGTGACTGTCAGGCGGGGTGAGGCGGGGGCCGGGCAGGTTACTTCTCTGCCGACTGCAACACGTATAATACACTGCGCACACTTGTACGACGCGGTGGTTCCTACTGGCACAGGTTGGTCACAGGGCATGTCTACATTACCGGCAGCTTTACATGTGACTGTCAGGCGGGGGCCGGGCAGATTACTTCTCCGCCGACTGCAACACGTGGCACAGTTCTGGACAACTCAGCTTTTTGGCAACCGGAAGTCGGAATGCTAAACGACGCAAAATTCTCGGTGTGTTATTGATATGTTGAAAATGCTATTAAATATTGAATAAAGGAGATTAATACCTGATATTTGGGTATGTATTACTATCAGGGTTAAAAACATAACGAAACTTTGCTCAACGCGTTTTGGGGAAAGTGAGGGAAGTGAGTGAATTTCAAATAAATTTGGAAATTGTGCAATAAGTCACAATCTCTTTAAATACTCCAATCAGTAAAATACCATTACCCTTACTCTTCCTTAAAATAGTCACACATTAAATACATACACTCTACATGTTTGGATGAACTTACAACGTTCTTTCGGGGGGAACTTACAGAAAGTGATTTCCTATTCGACAGAAGTAAGCTACGTGCCAGTATAATGGGTTTCCCCAAATCCCTTCTTCACCGTCATTCATTAATAACCATATTCAAGATTCACTGGTCGTACATTGGTCATGTTGCAAATATAGAAATAGAAAACATCTATCAACGCAATCATGTTCAAAATATTATGTTAACTATGAAACAAGATGAAAGATTTGGTTCCTGATAGTTCTCACCACTGGACACTGCCGAAATGCTGCGCCACTGGTCATACCTGGCTTGCAGGTAGGCAGGGACGGCACCCAGGTGTTGTTGATACAGCGCACAGTGGGGCCGCCATGCAACTCATGCCCCCGGTCACACGAGTAATGCAGCTCCTGTGATTGGTTGACCGGCATACCGGGGCGGCAGCCATGACACCCGACTGGTCTGTACCGGGCGTGGGGGGATAGGGAGGGTAGGCGACACCTGTTAAGTGTCTCTTGGCCTTGACTGTTGGACATGTCTTGACCTTGACTGTTGGACATGTCTTGACCTTGACTGCTGAACCTCTCTTGAGCTTGACTGTTGGACATCTCATCACTTTTATTTTTGGACATCTCAACACTTTCACTGTTGGTCATCTCTTGACCTTGACTGTTGGATATATCTTGACCTTGACTGTTGGACATCTCATCACTTTTATTTTTGGACATCTCTTGACCTTGACTGTGGAGAATCTCGTGATCTTGATTGTTGGTCATCTCTTGACATTGACATTGACTATTTGACATCGCTTGATCTTGACTGTGGGTAACCTTTTGACTTTGACTGTTGGACATCTCATCACTTTTATTGTAGGACATCACTTGACCTTGACTTTCAGTGATACCTTGACCTTGACTGTCGGACATCTCGTGAACATGACTCACGGACATTTCGTGACCTTGACTGTTGGACATGTCTTGGCATTGTTGGCTTGACACCTCTTGAACTTGACTGTTGGTAATCCCTTGACCATGACTGTTGGACGTATCTTGACCCAGAATGTTGTACACATCTTGACCTTGACTGTTGGTCTTCCTTTTTCTTTGACTGTTTGACACCTCTTGACTTTGACTATTGTTCATTTCTTGACCTTGATTGTTGGTAATCCCTTGACCTTGACTGTTTGACTTCTCTTGACTCTGACTATTGTTCGCCTCTTGACCTTGATTGTTGGTTATCCCTTGACCTTGACTGTTTGACTTCTCTTGACTCTGACTATTGTTCGCCTCTTGACCTTGATTGTTGGTTATTCCTTGACCTTGACTGTTTGACTTCTCTTGACTCTGACTATTGTTCGCCTCTTGACCTTGATTGTTGGTTATCCCTTGACCTTGACTGTTTGACTTCTCTTGACTCTGACTATTGTTCGCCCCTTGACCTTGATTGTTTGACTTCTCTTGACTCTGACTATTGTTCGTCTCTTGACCTTGATTGTTGGTTATTCCTTGATCTTGACTGTTAATCATCCCCTGACCGCACAGCTTGTCCGAGTAGTCGGCGCAGTCGGGCACCCCGTTGCAGCGAGCACCTTCCTCCACGCAGGCTCCGTAGCCACACTGGAACGTGTAGGGCGGGCACCTGCATGCAAACAGTCAAACACCATCTTACTCCTGGCTCAATGCTAGACCCCTGCATGCAAACACCATTCTCTCACTCCTTTCTGGTTCACATATTACATATTCCCAACTTAATGTTTACCATCTTCGTACAAATTACACCACACAATTTTAAACTTGAATTGCGAATTTATACACGATACACGGTTACACGAATCACGAAGTGATATCTCAAACTCAGTATAGGTGAAAGTATTGCAGGAAAACTCGAAGTCCAAAACTAAAAGTTAATTTTAAAATACTTAAAGCTCAATTCAGTGCATTTAAACCTGGCAATGCATGATTCTTTCAACTATTTATGGATGGCCATTTAAGCCAGACTGCTGAACTCACCCTATGTCAATGGTCTATAGGCTGCTTATGTAGCCCAAGACCCCAGTAACATACACAATCAAAACAACCAAATAAGTCTTGATTCATGTGGTGACAGTTACCCAATCCACCCGCACCAATCAATAACAGTGCTCACTTGAAATATTTTTAAAAGCGAAGAAGAAAAACGAAGTTTATGAAATATTTGAAACCGAGGGATTTCTTAGTTTAGTTTAACGCATTTTTGAGTTATAACAGGAAGTTTAAAGAAAAGATTATGGAAGGGAAAGGGAACGATACAAAATTACTTGCAGACCCGAGATTGGTGACGTGCAACAGATATGCGATGTCTTGTAATTAATATAGACAAATCGAAAAGAACTGGCAGAAAACAGGAAATAATGAACAGATGTTTTAATCCAATCCATGGATGATCGGATGAAAACATAAAGGGAATGTAATAAAACACAAATAACCTAATCTGGAGACTTACGCAGTTAGGCTACATTCTTCCATAGCCTCGTCAGAAGCGTCTTGGCAGTCGATCCTACCGTCGCATAGGGCACGTTGACTTATACATTCCCCAGAGCGGCACCTGTATTGCCAGAACCTGTGCAATAAATGAACAAGTTAGGCTAGGTTCCTATGTCTCTTGCCACGCGGCAAGATGTGTGCGGTGAACAATCACAGCTTTCGCGCGGCAAGAGTTGAGACTAAGGGCGCTTTCATAGCAACACGGCAACACGTTTTTTCCGGACCGGCAGATCACGTGAACCAATCAGAAACTTGCCGTGCCTGCCCTGATTGGTTCACCTGACTTGCCGGTCCGGAAAAAACGTGTTGCCGTGTTGCTATGAAAGCGCCTTAAGTTCTAATTTGGTCACCATGATCCATCATGCTCTCAGCCAACGGTTAAGCCGTGGTCACCTAGCCGGTGCCCATGCGAATACCGAAGTTAAGTAACCTCGGGCTAGGTCAGGAGGGGGGGTGGGTGACCGCTTTCTCCGAAAAACTAGTTACCGTTGGTAAGAGCAGATTGAAGGGTTCGAAAGCTTGTGTAACAGCTTTGTTCTTCTCGTCAACTGCTCGACAGTCCAGGTTAGTGGAGGAACCTATGACTGGTCAAAGTTACACCGTCCTTTCGGATGGGACGTAAAGCCGATGGTCCCATTGTTACTTTTAAACAGTAGTAGGCTACGTGCCGGTACCAGACTTCCCCTCCTCCCTTTCTCATTACCATTAAAAAAATCATCACTCATAAGGCTAAAAAGGGCATTGTGCCCTACACTGGCCTTAATTACAATCAAATCAATAAAGTCGTGCTCTCAATCAAAAGTATTCAAAGTACATTTCGGAGCGTACCCCTAGTACTTATACTCACGAGCAGGTGCTCACATACTTGTGCAGGTGCTGATACTCACGTGCAGGTGCTCAGTTTACACAGTTCGTCCAAACGGATCTGCAGTGGTTGACCAACACTCCATGACAAGTATCACGTGGAGGTGCTTACTCGCGTGCAGGTGCTGATACTCACATGCAGGTGCTGATACTCACGTGCAGGTGCTGATACTCACGTGCAGGTGCTGATACTCACGTACAGGTGCTCAGTTTGCAAAGCTCGTCCAACCCATCTCCGCAGTCGTTGACCCCGTCACACACACAGTCTCTCACGTGCAGGTGCTCATACGCGCGTGCAGGTGCTGATACTTACGTGCAGGTGCTCAGTTGGCAAAGCTCGTCCGACCCATCTCCGCAGTCATTGACCCCGTCACACACACTCGTGCGTGAAATGCAGGCGCCGGACCTGCAACGATATGCGTAGTCCGGGCACCTGCAATGACGCAATGACGCAATGACGCACAAGACAAATATAAGCACACCTCTTAAATAAGGTTCTCAGTTTGTATTAAGCTCTGGGATATTTGTATTTTTTGATACAATTATGTGTTATTGATTTTATTAAGCTATTTCATTCTCACATTATAAATAGTTCATCAAAGTGAACATTTATATAATTAAAATAAAACCCGAAACAGTGCAAAGATACAGTAGAACAAAATATAGACTATCTAAATTGAGCTGTATGTTTCGTTTAAACATGTACGTACACTACACACGTACACTGCGGAGCATATGCACAGGGGCGTCGGAAGTCCATTTTTCCAGGGGGGGCGAACTTTCCAGCTGACTTTGCAACATTTTGTAAAAAAAAATTCCGTAAGCTACCATGCAGCCAGCCTCTGATATCGCTTGAAGGAATAAGCGGAATCGGTACTCTAAAATGCATTTAATTCATATTGGCCATTTTTTCAGGGGGGGCGAGATGATACTCTCGCCCCCCCTGTGCAAGCACAGGGGGGGCGACTGACCCCCCTGCCCCCCCGGTTCCGACGCCCCTGCATATGCAGATTTCGGTCTGCAAAACTACTATCCATTCTCATGGACTTAGCGCGCATGAAAGGGGGGCAGTAGATAAGGATCTGAGGTCGGTATGCGAATACTTACTTTGGGACTGCTATATAATCCTTGAATAAAAAAATAAAAAGTTAATTCGTAATTATAGAGTCTACCCACTCAGTACTTAACAAGACTGATTTTTAGTGGGGGACTTTAATTTAAAGCGACTAAAACCATGTAGGCTCCGAACACCATCGACGAGTGAGCGATAACCAATCAAAGATCAATATTTCAAATACGAAACATATGAGTCAGTGATTGGACAGTGCGAACACTTGCGGACAAATGGCAGAATCAACATGGCCGATTCAGAACAACTTTGTATTTATTGAGTGCTTCGTTGCTAGGACGGCTCCAAAGTGACCGTTTACTTATTCCTAAGACAAGAAGTGATGGAATTGAATTCATATTAGATGTTAAAAAACTTTTGCCATGAAGCGGGATTTGAACCTGGGACCTTCTTGGAAGCAGAAATGCTAACCACTGGACCAACGAGCCACCTTGATAGTTAGTTTTCATTCTAGTTCTACAGTTTATTTCTATATTGTACGTACGGATAGTCTAAGCAAGTCATCATAGCCTCGTCAGAGTGGTCAAAGCAGTCGGACTGTCCGTCACAAAGAAGTCGCTGGTCAATGCATTCTCCGGTGTCGCAACGGAACTCGCCGGCGCTGAGAACAACATGTCAACAGGACAACAAGACAACAGGACACGTCACATTTATACACAAATAACCCCGTCAATAAATAAAAATAAATTCACATTTAGAGTCAACCCACTCAGTAACGAAACTGAATTACAGTGGGGGACTTCAATTCAAAGTGAATAAACCAACCCTGTAGGCTCCGAACATAATCCACGAGTGAGCGACAAGCCGATAACCAATCAAAGATCGATATTTCAAATAAGAAACATATGAATCAGTGATTGGACAGTGCGAACACCTGCGGACAAACGTCAGAATCAACAAGGCCGATTCAGAACAACTTTGAATTTATTGAGTGCTTCGTTCAAATACCTTACTATACAACCTATCGGTTGTTGTATAAGGTATTTGCTTCGTTGCTAGGACGGCTCCAAAGTCACCGTTTACTTATTCCTTACTTATTACAATAATGTTTCGTAGCCAACTGCGCTTTACTGTGTTTTGAAAATAACAAGCGGTTGTGATTGTCTTATTGACAATTTAATTTGTTTTGCGTTTAAGGTGCGTAGGCCCTATTCATAATCGTCTTCTACCTCAAGGAGCGCAAATTGTTGCCAGGTAACAGTTTAATGCATGTTATTTTCCATAAAACAAGTTCATAGTGACACCGGGCGCCCCTAGGGGTACGGGCCGACTACGAATTCCAAGTCTTACTTGCAACTGCCCTTCTGATGTCCGCATTTCGCTTCGTCTGAGCCGTCAGCACAGTCATTAATCCCGTCGCACTGGGCTGTATTGCTGACGCATGCTCCATAGCGGCATTGAAACATACTGTCAGCACATCTGAAACATTCAGTCAGCCAGTCAGCACAGTAAATTGAAGATACTAGAGAATCCAAACACACAAAACACATTTGAGACCGTCAGCACAATATATTGGCACTGGTCCAATGGTACCAACTTAATTGTCTACTTCTCTAGTTCCTACCATATAATTGAAACAGGTATATTAGGGATAATTTTACGAAAGCTTCCGTTGATTACCTGGAATGATGGGCGTGGTCCACCGTTTATCCACCTCTACCACTAACTCTATCAGTACCTCTATCAGTAGTGCCAAAATGCAAACGTCAATATACTGTACGGTAATAATTATCACATTCGGGATGAAACTGTTATTCCCATATCAATAATCAGTTTCAAACGAGTCTCAATTCGGGAGGTCATAAGTTCGATACCAGCCAGTAGTACTGACTGAGGGTTTTTCCGAGGTTTTCCTCAGTCACAAAAAGGTGAATAATCTGGGATTGAGTTTAGTCATACTATTAATAACTGCCCTCGGACAGTCCTTCCCAACTATCCCAAATACCATATTACCTATAGTTAGTCACCTGTAGAGGGACATGGATTGTCCCTGGTAAGGTTTCCTGCGAAAAATTACTAATATAATTATTTAAACAAAATACTCTCCCTCTCCTTACCTCAAGTGAGCACAGACATGTTTGATCTCGTCAGAACCGTCCGGGCAGTCCACCGCTCCATCGCAGACCCGCCGCCTTGAGATGACAGTACCATCAGTGCACGGGTACCCGGGGGCCAGGGGGGCCCAGCTCCGAGCTGCAGCAGGGGCGGAGTAGAGGTCATACAACTCTTCCCGGTACGGCTTTTAAATATCCACTTGCCATCAAGAATGTGACACTGGGTATTAAAAGTTTATGTAGCCTAATATTTATGAAATTTTCTTCACTATTTTGGAAATATTTGTTAATATTTGGTTTGCTTATGAATAAGAAATTGGCAGTTTAAAATGTGTTTAATTAGTATTAGGTATACAAATTTTGCGATATCTGAGTTCAAGCCTAGAACGGGTATATTTAAACGCTACAAATATGAGAAGACGGAACTGCTGATTTATATAATTTTTTCAATATCATTCGTATGTGGTAAAATTAACAAATACAAATAAATATGTGTATTTACCTATTGTCTACCCTCTTAGTTACAATATCTGAGTTTCAGTTGGGTCATTCGAACAATATACCGTTCAAAATATTTAAGGTGTATACACGTATTTATGTATTTAATATTTCTATTCATATTTACAATAATGAATATGGGTTGGCAGAAAAAACGTAGGCCTATATATCAGTATAATAGAGAAATAATAAAGTCAATATTCAAAGTTGAGAAACCACAGACTGAACCGGGAATCGAACCCAAGATCTTCTGCATTGGAAGCAGACCCAGTGAATCAACGATAACTTCTATGTGTAATCAAAACATAGGCATAATATTCTTCAATCAATATTATAATCTGTGGGTGTATAGTTGCCCCAACGAAAGTATTCTGATGCTTACGGTACAGCCGAGTCCAAGGTGACAACTTAATTTTCTACTTCGCTAATTCCTACCATCTAATCTAAACAGGTCAATTGGAGATAATTTAAAACCTTCCGTTGGTTACCTGTAACGGTGGGTTGGGCCAAACCGCCTGTGCACTCGACTAAGCCGAACCATGCATTTAAGAATGTGTGAAAGAACGCCAGTTATGTTGATTTTCTTTCAATTGGCGCGGTTGAAAGAGGCAGTAGACAATTACCTGAGATCGGTATGCGAATATTTTCAGTGGGACGAGTATATTACAATAAATAAATACTTTTCAAATTCTAATAGAATACTAAGCAAATGAACGTACCTTACCTATTGGTAGAAGCAGGATAAATAAGAGGACCCACATATGAAGTTTACGTTGAGTTGCTCTGAGAATGTTAGTAGTGTGCTGGCAGCACAATCACCTAAGACTGCTTGACTCAGCGTAGGTTGTGAGTGGGAGTGTAATTCTAAAGAGAGCTACATCATAATCTCAAGCTTGGTGGTAAATCAGAGCACAACTTATTCATACGAAGGTCATTTATTCTTTTAAAACATATGGAATACATTACATTTTGTAAATGGAAACTGCTATTTCTAACTAGAGCTAAAAATACTAGACAAAAGTACGTTTTACAATAGTTTGACCTTGAAGTTAATGAGACACGTTTTAAAACACGCCGTGTCTCCGCTTAGATTAAGATACATTGAGTCATTGAACATTAACACACAAGATGAGTTTATTTTCAATGCATTTACGCACAAAAGCTACTTCTACTTACTTCCTAATGTGGGGTGTTAAGAACATCAAGGCAAGGCAATTTTATTGAGTTCAACACTGTTCGAGCAGCTAAATGCTGAAGTAACTGACTATTTGAGGCATGGTTCACCCTTCCCAAGCCACATATTCGCTTCCGCCGGAAACCCCACTGCATAGCACAGTCTGCAATCTTAAACGATATGACAAATTGTGTTTAGGGCTTGCATAAATTATTATAAACTGTTGTTTTTAAATTATATTTTAAAATAATAGGCTTTTCAGTCTTTGATAATTTAGGTATTTGCTCGAGCATATTTGAATTTAAATTGTTTTCGAGTAAATTTTATAGGTGAATAATTTCTCATATATTATTAGGCCTACTTCTACCTTATTTTAAAGTAAAAATGTATCTATATAAAAATGTGTCATATATGTTGCTTGGTTTGCAATTAATTCGGTGTGCAATAGCCGAAAGTATGAAATGATTATTTTTATTATCGTTATCAAGAGTATATCAAAAATATTAGCTTCATTATTATGTAAACATAAATTTTGGAACACATAATTTGACCTGGGAAGGGTGAACAAACAATGTGTAACACAATCTATATGCTCATCTTTAAAATAAAAGTTATCCATACAACATGATGCAAATAACATTCTCCTCATTTAAGGTAATGCTATACACTTGAAATGAATGTAATTTTGTCATGGTTAACCCATATTATTAATGCATGTAGGTGGTTATGTCGTATTGTGGCAGTGACGTGTTAGATTAGCACGGCAGTGTTATTGCATCGTGGCAACAATGGCGGCCAAGATGGCGGACACCAATGGAAGATGGCCGACAAAGATGGCCGACGCTCCTGCAGCGCCGCATTCGTCCGCGCGCTTCTTCATGTCCAGGTAGTTCTCGATCTCTTCTTTCTCCACGTCATGTCTGGATCGGATGCCCACGGTGGTGTTCTAAACAACATGAAACATCAATACATCATTCACTCTATTCCCTCCAATACCGTTAGTAGCAAATAAGGGGGCTGTGTTCTCCCGTTCGACACAGTTCGTAGATACCAACAATCGTCGCGTTAACTTGCAAGGTGTTGTCGTCACGGATTATGTAATAGTGAAGTAACGCGTGTGACAACTACCAACCTAAATCTAGTTGCAACCCGTTCTCCTGCCTCAGGTATTGTAGTGATAATATCGCCCGCATGTTGTCAGACGTGGTGGGGTCGCATTCTTTTCACGGTTGGTGCAGTCAATGCAGTGGACAATAACAATACAGGTATCGGGCAATCTCGAGTTGAATACCGTTGAAATAAACCGTGTGGAGCGACCGTCTCTTCTCAGAATTTTAGGGGACACCTTGCTTCTTACGACGTGCCCAGTATAAGTAGTTTTATTGTTCTGATTTTCTTTGATTCGTAACACTGTCGAGTGAATATTTTCTATCAGGAAAGTTGTTTGTTTAGTGCAATTTACTTTTGGAATAATGTTTATCCGCTTGTGATGTTTGTTAGTTAAGTTCTGAAGCTGAATCGATTGAGAGTTAACACAGCATCTTTGATTGTAGTAAAGGGTTCATCTTGCAAATAAAGTATATTTTAATCGTAACAATTAAATAAACATTCAAATTGCCTCACTATGGATATCTTAAGTATTTTCCATTTCAACATACACTGCTAAAATCAAACCTCAAATGAAGTTGTTGGTGTTAAGACCATAAACGTCAATCATGTCTTTCTTTCGCAAAGTACTCACCATCCTTTGTAGTATGCAGGCAGCTCTAAACCAAACTGGCCTCTAACGACAGCGCAAAAAGTACCTTACTACCCCCACTGTATCAACAATTTAACACCATTCTTAGTTTTAATTATGAACTTTAGCGTTCCTCAAATTCGGTATACGTGATGCTTATTTAGATTTTAGGTTATTCATTTAGAGGACAAAATAATCGGAGGTCACTTGATTTTGGAATCTACGCATCTACCCTTCTTGATGGTCAGAGAAACTGTCAACGTGATTGAAGTTTACAACCTCGTACAAAGAGAGCAATAGACCAGCCGCGATTGAACCCAAAATTTGCCTTTGTGTAAGTTGATATGGAAAATTCTGTAGATGTTCGAAATAATGAAAGTGGTTGTACTTACGGTAAAGATAAGGTTCTCCTTGCCCTCAAACGGTTCGTACATGTGGAAAACGCTCTCTGCGTTGTGAGAATAGAGACCGAACCAGTCATCCATCTCCAGGAAGGCCAGACTGAAGTCAGCGCTCAAAGCCTTGGACCGTATACGCTTGCCAACAATCTGAACAAACATATTCACAAATTATTCGAGTTAAAATTAATTAGGTTTTGAAACCTTCTATTGCCCACTAAAAATAGACTGGATGCATTCTGGTGGTAAGAAAATAAACTGTTATGAGGAGGAGCTCAGCTGTCAATCATCTTTTTTTTGTATCAAATCATCAATTAATACTGAAATAAAATTTGTCCACACATTTGTAAAATAATTCTCGAATTCTCGAGTCGTATCTCCTATTAACTACAAAAAAGAAAAGTTACGTTATGCTTGATTCGTGTATAGAATAGACAGTGGTGGTAGGCTATGTAATAAAAGCCTTTCACTGAACATTTGATAAAACTTATCACTTGCAACAAATTTAAACATATTATTTAATAGTATTTGTTCTGAAATTCAGTGCCACAAACATTGTAAGTTTTACTATTTCTATGGGGTGAAAAAATAAATACTAATTACAATAAATAGGGACCAGGTACAGACATCAACAGTATTCCTGAATGTTGATAGTTGAGTCCTTACCTCTCCTCCTATGGCCCTGATGAACGGACAGTTGTCAGGAAGGACGTCTGTCAGAGCTTGCTTGGTACCATCGCGACATATGATCTCATATCTCGTAGGCAGCTCCTCTCCAAACTCGCGTTCTCTCTTATTTACATTCTCTTTCAAGTCACCTGTAACAAACACATACAAAATTATTGAATTATTTTGAATTTTTATCAAATTTCATACCAGCTTCTGCTTCGGCAGCAATAGGTAGAATCATCTACAATTTTAAAGAGCATTATTTGTTTCTTTAATTATTTCTACATGCATCAATAATAATTTAAAACAAAAAACGCGAGTATTTTGTTGTACCCCTTGAGAACTTTCGCCCCTCGGCTGTAGCGTTGGTTAGCCTGATACGGTTGCTAGTTTGGAGGCAAATTAAAGAATTTCAAAAAATTACAATTCCGTATAACGGTCGCAATAACGAACGTTTTTTTTTAGTTCTTATGAAACTGGATGGTGAAAGTAACAACTCCCTTAATATATATGTATATTACTACAAACCTTTATTTTGCACGGGTTTAATAGTTTGAGACTGACCTCGTGTAGGTAAAAGATTCAGACTCCACCTTTGTGGTTACCATCATGATTCAAAATTCAAAATTCTTCCAGAAAAGCTGCGGGTCTATATTTAAAATGAGTTATAAAAGATTAGCCATGTTTACACGGAAGATTCAATACGGTATTGAGTACGATCCGCCTGTTCAATCCTCCATGTAACCACTTTAAACACGGATTGGATCTGTTGAATCCAATCCCCGAAAAGCTGGGATCGTAGGCCTACTGAGAGATCGTATTGTCGAACGAGCGAACCCACCAATAACTGTCTTGATCCTCTTAGCGTTGATGAAGGCGACGTCGGCTCCGTCGGAGAGGCATCTCAGCGCCCCGACGTCCCCGAAGTGAGGGTTGGAGGCGGTGGCGTTGCAGCTGGAGCGGCAGAGTGAGCAGAGGTTGGCCCGCCTGTTGTCTCCCTTGGGGTCGTGAGTGGGGTCGTTGGCCCCCGGGGCGCAGGTGGACGAAAAGAAGCGGCCCAGGGTGTCACCGTACGGGCAGGCGTCCACCAACACATTGTCCTTGCGCAGAGCCTCCACCACAGACACCCACGCTGTAACAGAGAGGACGCTGATTGGTTCGATAGAGAGGACAGGCGTCCACCAACACATTGTCCTTGCGCAGAGCCTCCACCACAGACACCCACGCTGTAACAGAGAGGACGCTGATTGGTTCGATAGAGAGGACAGGCGTCCACCAACACATTGTCCTTGCGCAGAGCCTCCACCACAGACACCCACGCTGTAACAGAGAGGACGCTGATTGGTTCGATAGAGAGGACAGGCGTCCACCAACACATTGTCCTTGCGCAGAGCCTCCACCACAGACACCCACGCTGTAACAGAGAGGACCTTATTCATAGGTTGCACGTACGTCACATCTTTGCGCGTGGCGGCCACATTTGTGATCAAACTTTGACGTTGCCATGGAGAAACAATTGAAGGCTGTTGTGGTAGAACACAGAAATTCTTAGTTCTTTAAAATTCAGCGTTTTTATAAAATAAAATTGGTATGGGTCGTAATTTTTAATTGTTTTATTACTTATTTTTACTTCTTAAATTATAAATTAGGCTTATTTATCGAATTTGAATAGTATTTGCCAATGATCTAGGATTGGTCCTCATCAATTGTGTCGCAATCATGGCCGCTGTGACGTCACGTGGGAACTATGAATACCACGCTGATTGGTGAATGTACCCTTCTACAGTGGGTCCGTGGCTTAGTTGAGAGCACAGATAACTAATTAACTTCGTTAATTAGTTACTACTAACTACTAACTACTAACTACCAACTAATTAACTTCGTTAATTAGTTATCTGTGGTTGAGAGCAAGAAAATCAGTCGACCTATCGTCGATCTTGGCATTTCACAAATGATGTACACCCCCACCCACTACCTGGCTGGTACAAACATGAGACGAAATCCCCAGCAGTCACAACAGAAGTTCAACCATGCGCTTATTTCTTGGAAACCCAACATCTAGTCAGATAATAGGCGTCCACACAACAAACAAACGATTACATTTGACTACTTTTTGCCAGGTCGGACCCAACAATTTCAAAGAAACTGCGGTCGCACTAGGGGTGTACAAACAACTTATTATGCATGCAATGCAATGAATTCCCTGCGGCGTTCTCAGCTTTGCTTCGGACAAAGTTTATTGTCGGCTAAAGTTAGCCCAACGTAAGCGTTCTAATGCTTACGGAGTCCAATGATACCAAATTAATTTTCTAGCACGTTAGTTCCTTCCATCTAATTGAAACAGATCCATTACTGAAGAGGGACCGGGTTGTCCCTGGGTAGATTTCCTTAACGTAAACATATTATCGTTATCACTCCGAACCGGAAAGGTATCGTACCTATGCCTCCATACTCCGGGAAACAGGCTTTCTTGCTCCTGAGGCTCTCCAGGTTGTAGACTCCAGAGTCCTTCCTGACGACCCCGACGACGTGGTGATCGCCATCAGCTCTCGTGTCTTGGAGAAGGGCGGTGGTCAGATCGTAGGTGCTGTGAACAAACACGTAGGGGTCAGTTTGCCGGTCCCATATTATCTGTATGTGAACCAGACTCACATGTAATGACGGAGACTTCAATTTAGGTGCAAAGCGGGATATGCCGCTCTCCACTGAGGCAGAATAAGTGGGGTCTGGCGGATAGCCACCCCTCATATAATCCACCTGCGCGCTACAGGGTTGCCACGTTTCTACATTCAGTGCAGTAGCGGTCATTTGTACATTCTCGATCGGCTCCCGGCGTATGGTCATTCATCGTTGTATAGATTTTGCAATGCAGGAAAAGTCTGTGGTTCACTATTGAAATTTACGATTGATTAGTTTTCTGCGAGGAGTAACCGTGCGTGTAAGTGCTGCTCTTTGGTAAAATTAGTATCCTTTGAGGATTAGATCTTGCACCAAAATTGAAGCCCACATTTTTAACTGGCCACACCGTAGAAAACAACGTATCCCCTAAAATTAAATTCTGAGAAGAGACGGTCGCTCCACACGGTCTATTACAACGGTATTCAACTCGAGATTTTCCGATATCTGCATTGTTATAGCCCACTGCATTGACTCTCTCCGTTAATGGAATGAGACCCCACCACGTCTGACAACATGCGGGCGATATTGTCACTATACAATATCAGAGGCATGATAACGAGATGCAACTAGATTTAGGTTGGTACTTGTCACATGTGTCACTACCAATGATATTCAACAGCTATAGAAGGCTAGATGCGCAACCTAGCAGCCACAAGCGTGTCAATTAGAAGCCATCTTGAATTGGGCAAATACCACAGGCGGGAATAGGAGTCTCTAACGCGACTTTCTGCCATTGGCAGCGCTAGCAGTACTAAAAGGTCCAAATAAGCATGTAAACTGCCCAATTCAAAATGGCTTCAATTTGCCACGCTCGCTACTGAGTGAAAGGTTGGGGGACTGGTGATCTAGCCTACTTTAGCTGTTGAATATCATTAGTCACTACCATATAACATAATCCATCAAGACCGAGGAGGTTATTGGTGACAACACCTTGCAAGTTAATTTGATGCGACTAAACTCACTGCCTGGTGATGTATCCCACATTGGATTCAATGGCGGTGAAGTCTGCCTTGCTCTCGTTGATCATCCTAAAGCATCCCCATTGGTCGGCAGCGGTGACGCACTCGATGACGGGCGAGACGCCGATCATGCGCGCTGCGGTAGACAGCCAAGTACACTTCTCTCTCTCCTCAGTGCGCACGCACAGTTTCGGCCTTGGGCGGCAGGTGTTCTGGTTCACCTGGGGGATCTCTCGGCCTGCAACAAGTGGGGGCTCATGACGTCATACACTTGTCTCGCTCCTCATTGCGCACGCACAGTCGCGGCCTTGGGCGGCAGGTGTTCAGGTTCAGCTGGGGGATCTCTCGGCCTGGAACAGGTGGGTATCGAATCGATAATCGAACTGCTTGCCCGAAATTTCAAACTTACCGCTCGTTACGAGACAATCGCCCCGATTTTGTTTGTTAAAAAATTTCTTTAAATGTTTTTAATATGTCCAAACGAAAATCATAATAATATGCCATGGCATCCTTTGGCTAGGAAACTCATTGCTGCAGACATCTTCTGTTCTTCGAATGTGCATATAATTAGGTGTGAATGACTTACAGCAACCACATTACAAAATTTAAATTTGAACATTTTTTATAAAAGAAATTATTTATTGTAACAAAAAAACATTCAAAGAAAGAACACTACAGAGAATGACATATTTTGATTTACTAGTGGACGATTCAGAGATATAATCGGGTTTTCCGAATGCTGGTTGAATGAAATACAGCTTTAAGTATTGCTTATTAGATGAGCGTAGCGAAGCGGAGTGAATCTCTCCATACAACTCGATCGGCGCTTTGTCTGTGTGTGTGTGTGTTCGCCAAATTTTGTTCGTCGCGCACAGGTCAAACGGCTTGACGGATTTGGCTGAAATTTTCGGTAAACACCCGTGACCACTAAACTCGATGCTGTTAACATAACCAGCAAAATTCGTCAAGATGCCAACCTACAAAAAATTAATTAGTGAAAAAAATCCCGTGTTATTTTTTTTAAATTAAAATTTATGAACAGATTTTAATAATGTTTTATATTTATGTTCACATCAAAAATGTCGACACTGGATAAAAGTTTTGGAATTGTAACTTTAACCGCCATTTTGTAAAAAAATATTTAGTTTCTATTTACGGGAATTTTCATTGGTTTCTTTACAGTGTTCCACTTAAATAATTCTCATTTGAGGACCATTGAAGTTAGATGCACATACTATGCATGACGAATGGCGTGTATAAAGAGAACTTTCTCAAACTACTTTTGGAATTTCTATAACTTTAATAGAATGGCAACAATGGCGTGGTATGTTTGGATGCCTTTTACGGCAAACATGCAAAAGTTAACAACGAACTTTGTCGACGATTTAAATAGCTTTTATTATGGTTTAAATGCTGTTATTGTATGATAGAACAATATCACATTTTAGTTCTTGCCTGTATCTACATTATGGAACTTTCTATACACAGATAAGTCTAAAAGTTAATGAATTAGAGCCTATTGAGTAGACCACGGTCGAATGAAATAATGGCGGAAATCCATTGAAAAATCAACTTGAAGGTTTCAATTTATTTAAAAAAACTTTCTTAACGGATTTGAATAATATTTCGTGTTATTATCAGCAACATATCGGGAAATAATATACACAAATTCTAAGGTTGTAACTTAAACCGCCATCTTTTGAAAAAATCACATGTTTATTATAAAAGTATATTTTTTTAAGCGTTATATGATAATATGCAAAAGATTTGTTTGATTTACTAAAAAAATATCGCTCATCTGGCAACGCGGAGCGTTTTCCTAGTCAGGCTACCAATATCTTGAAGAGTATGAACATCTAGTTATGGAATGGGAGCCTACCTATCTATCAGGCTATCAGCATCTTGAAGATCAGCATCAGCATCAGCATCTAGTTGTGGATGGGAACCTACCTATCTATCAGGCTATCAGCATCTTGAAGAGTATGAACATCTAGTTGTGGTGGGGGAGCCTACCTACCTATCAGTCTATCAGCATCTTGAAGAGTATGAACATCTAGTTGTGGTGGGGGAGCCTACCTACCTATCAGGCTATCAGCATCTTGAAGAGTATGAACATCTAGTTGTGGTGGGGGAGCCTACCTACCTATCAGGGTATCAGCATCTTGAACAGTATGAACATCTAGTTGTGGATGGGAACCTACCTATCTATCAGGCTACCGACATCTTGAAGAGTACAAACATCTAGTTGTGGAATGGGAACCTACCTACCTATCAGGCTATCAGCATCTTGAAGAGTACGAACATCTAGTTGTGGAATGGGAACCTACCTACCTATCAGGCTATCAGCACCTTGAAGAGTACGAACATCTAGTTGTGGAATGGGAACCTACCTACCTATCAGGCTATCAGCATCTTGAAGAGTACGAACATCTAGTTGTGGAATGGGAGCCTACCTACCTATCAGGCTATCAGCATCTTGAAGAGTACGAACATCTAGTTGTGGAATGGGAACCTATCCACCTATCAGGCTATCAGCATCTTGAAGAGTACGAACATCTAGTTGTGGGATGGGAACCTATCCACCTATCAGGCTATCAGCATCTTGAAGAGTACGAACATCTAGTTGTGGGATGGGAACCTATCCACCTATCAGGCTATCAGCATCTTGAAGAGTACGAACATCTAGTTGTGGTATGGGAACCTACCTACTTATCAGGCTATCAGCATCTTGAAGAGTATGAACATCTAGTTGTGGGATGGGAACCTACCTACCTATCAGGCTATCAGCATCTTGAAGAGTACGAACATCTAGTCGTGGGATAGGAACCTACCTTGTTCGATGTAATCCTTCAGAGACTTCATGGTCGGGACACTGACGAGCTTGAAGTCTCGTTGCAGAAGGATGGTCGCCAAAGTCTCTTGCCATGATCCTCTTACAGGTTTGTCCATGTACGCTGTCAAATCAGTCTGCAGAGTCGCTGACAAGGTCCTGGAGACACAACGTAATAGTAGCGATGAAATTATAATTTTCGATAATCTAAAAGATTCATTATTGATCGATAATATATATATGTGTGTGTGTTAATAAACTCTGGCCACGAAAGTTTTAGGCATTCTGTTTTAGTGTTTTATTTATATGATATACATTTACAGTAGGTCGTGGTTTAATTTTCAAAGGGGGAAGTATTTTACAACCCCCGTAAAATAACTTGAATCAAGTTAAAGTGGCCTAGGAGACGTCATAACAACGAACGAGGCGTATATTTTTATTATTTAATATGTTGAATTTCCGCTTAATTTGATTTTATTTCATTTCTCATTTATTTTTTCTTGTTCTTGATTTTTATTTTATATAGCTAGTAAAGTAGTTTGTTTTGTTTTTGTTATTGTTATTTATGATTTCATTATTTTTAATTGTTTGCATAGCCTAGTTTTATTTAAGGTCCTCCTTTGTAAATCAGTAATTTAATAACTGAATAGGATAGACATTAAATAAATAAATATAATAATAAATAAATAAATAAATATGATTGACGAATTAGTAGCGACTGAAGATCAGCTTCATGGGCCGAGTTAACATACCTGTTGGCCACAACTGACTTCCATGGTTGGCTGACCCAGGTGCAAGGAGTAGGGTTGTCCAACGACTGAGTTGTTAACATACCTGTTGGCCACAACAGACTTCCATGGTTGGCTGACCCAGGTGCAAGGAGTAGGGTTGTCCAACGACTGAGTTGTACCGTTTTGACACAGAAGCTTGTATTCAGCAGCATCATGTTTGGCTTTGAAACCTGCAACCAACTGCACAAACATTCACAGATGTTAGTTATTTGGACAATATCAGCGTAGTTATTTTGATCTAGGACTAGTACCAACAATTTAATAACAACCTGCACCAAACTCAGTTGCACAATACGTAGAATGTGGTAAAATTCTTATATTTCAACTAGGTTTGTGAAAGATTTATTTCAAGAATTGTATTTGGGTTAGTATACTTCATTTTGGATTTAATTATTGGTATTGCACCGTTTCAATGCCCGTATTTTAATGACCAACTGATCATTAAATTACACGCTGTTTGTTTGTCTGTTTTCATTGGCTGTTGCCATAGTGTTCACAATTAGCTGACGATAAAATAAATAAATAACTAGACTACTGGCCCCAATTGACATGCATTTTATACTCATAATAATCATAGCTTCAACACAGACAAGTGCAAACGTGTATTATGAGCTTTATTACACCACTCAATACTCATAAAGCTAGATAAGTTAAGCTTATGAAAGTAATAGGCCTTGTCCTACTGTTATCATAAGATATCAAATCTTAATCTATGCATGAGTCTAAAAGTGCAAGCAATACATATAAATAAATGTAGGACGTCTTAGTATGAGATCGTTGAGTGAGTAATATAGGGTAGAGAAGCAACGCTATCGGCTGTTTGTCTACCGCCTTTTACTGCCCAACATACTTTAGTCGGATAGTAGGGGTTCACCAAACGACGCGATGACGGAGCCTGATTGGTCGGCTACTTCGCTGAAGATTGCGAAGACAGCCGAAAGATATGTCGTTGTGTACGCTTGGCAAACTCTACTACCCAACTAAAGTATGTTGGACGATAAGACGCGGTAGACAAACTGCCGATGTTGTTGCGTCTCTACCCTTTATTAATACTCAACGGAATGAGCATGAATCAAGACTCGACGTGTTAAACAAACATCACTAACAAAACTGAAAGTAGGCCTAAGGCTAATGAAAATTCCATAATTCTTGAAATCGGTACTCCCACCATGTTATGTATATGCCTGGGGTGGGGGGCTTCTAGCAGACATTGGGCCGAGTGAGACAGTTGAGGGTTGGGGGAGGGGCGGTGTACCTACCCCAAAGTACTCCCTGACCGCCTGCATGGCGACGTACGCCACATCACCCTGCGCGAAAACATTGCCCTGGGTGAGACAGTTAAGGGTTGACTGTTGATCCCCGCTAGCTCGAAGGGGGTTGTAACTGCAGGCCACCCCTGGCGCATCACACATTGCACACATCCTGACATACTGCTTCTCTGTAACACGGGACACAAAACACAACACGTTCATGTACTATCTCATTTTGTTTGAAAATTTAACACTTGATTTTCTTTCTGGTGAAAACTCGTCACAAAAGTTTGAAAATTTTGAATTTTTTTGAAATTTTTTTGTTTGTTTGAAAATTTAACCCTTGATTTTTTTCTGGTGGAAACTCGTCACAATAGCTGTTATACTATTTTCCGAAACAAGAGTCACGTGATAATTTTGAAAATACTCAAAATACATTTTTTTATCAAATATCTTAAAAATTAACATTTTTAATTTTGAAAAAAATATTTTTAATTTTGAAAAAAAAAATGTATTTGTAATTTATGAACTTGAAATTTTAATATAACGTATACGAAATTAATTCGTGACTGAAAGCGTTCGTTTACTTACTCAGCTTGTCGTCAGTATAAGCGTTGTGCGCCCAACTTCCAGGCCTGCAGGCGAAGTTGAAGAAGTTGTTGAGTGAAGATATCTCGTCCTGAACATCTGGCTGGGTCTTGTTGCAAACCTGGTTCACAACCCGCTTCTCAAAGTACTGAAACACAACACATTCATTGGGGAACCACAACGATGCAGCCTCACCAAAATATAAGTATAGTTTTTTCGCTATCTTTAAATAAATAAATAAATAAATAAATAAATAAATAAAAATAAATAAATTCACATTTAGAGTCTACCCACTCAGAAACGAAACTGATTTTCAGTGGGGGACTTTAATTTAAAGCGACTAAACCAACCCTGTAGACTCCAAACACCATCGATGAGTGAGCGATAACCAATCAAAGATCTATATTTCAAATATGAAACAAATGAATTGGACAGTGCAAACACCTGCGGACAAATGCTAGAATCAACAAGGCTGATTCAGAACAACTTTGAATTTATTAAATGGTTAGGGTGCTAGTTACGTTGAGTGAGTAATATAGGGTAGAGCCCCACGCCATCGGCAGTTTGTCTACCGCCTTTTACTGCCCAAAAATACTTTAGTCGGGTAGTAGAAGTTCGCCAAGCGACGCGATGACGGAGCCTGATTGGTCGGCTACTTCACCGAAGATATACGAAGACAGCCGAAATCTCCGTCATCGCGTCGCTTGGCGAACTTCTACTACCCGACTAAAGAATGTTAAGGCGGTAGACAAACTGCCGTTTGCGTTGCGACTCTACCCTATATTACTCACTCAACGCTAGGACGGCTTCAAAGTCACCGTTCACTTATTCCTAAGCCACGCCCACATTCCTCTTATGACGTCATCAAAAATCTCTTGAGAAAACATCCTTAATACCTTGAGCACCGTGTCTGTCCACATCTGCGAGTCCTTAAATCCTGGATGACAATAGTTCTTCCCCTTCAGCCCCAACAGACCTCCAGTGTGGTTCGCCCGCACCACGGCCACGGTTTGGAACGCAAATGGTTCTAAAATAAATCACAAGAGTATTCATTGGTCATGAGTACAATCAATTTATTTATGAATTGCAATATACAGCATTTTATGCCATTTTAGTTTCCGGTTCTATGTCTAGTGAGCGAAAATTCAAGTGCGCGAACGTTCTAGTCAGCGAAAACGCACCCGACCATTCGCTCACTAGAGTATTCGCGCCCCATTTTACAGTGACCAGCCTTGCCTTGCTCGAGGTGTTGTAGCGAGTGGCCGTTATTTACTCCCTTGTTTTTAAATAAAAGGGTAATATAGGTCTCTCACAGCAAAAAGTAAGATGATATCTGGACCGCCCACATTTCCCGATTATCTAGTGCAATTTGGTTGCGGTAAGTTTTTTGACGGTAACGCACAAGAAAACGTGCAAGCAGGTTTCCGTCAAAAAACTTAACGCAACAAAATTGTACTAGATAATCAGAAAAAAAGTTAGTGATTCGCACTTGTTAAGCTGGAAACTAATTGTGGGCGGTCCTGACTCCCCTGACACTATCTTACTTCCTGGTGTGAGAGACCTTTAGTAATTATTTCAGCCACCTAATATGCAGTTATGCAAGAGAAGCAACATTGTACGATATAGCTGGTTTACTCAGAAGTCACAGTATAGTATCTAAATATAGGCGTGCGTATCAACGTTATCACGTCACTAACAATCAATACCCTTGAGATCGAGTGATCGAGTATTTACAACGAACTGACCTTGTTTATAATCTTCATGACGTATCTCGTGGGTGACTTGAACGATGTCCTGGGATAAGAAGTTGGAAGCCAGCATGGCCTCTTCAGCCGAGAAGATACCGAAGTCTGCTTCTCCCTTTCTCAGCTTCATGACGCAGTCGGTGCTGTAAACCAACACATACATTACACAAGGATACCAATTGGTGTGGACAACCATAATACAGTGAATGTCAACTAGGCCGTTTCTTTTACCGCGACGGTTTTCATTTAGGCATTCTTTTCTAACTGGTTGCAGAGTCCTTGTTCATTGGAATTATGGTATACTTTACACAAGACTTCCTTACATAATATTATGCTTTCGTCACAGGCGAGGGGCTCGTAGCCAATCAGCGATCGGTATTTGCGCGGGCTTGTCTCAGGCGGTTCGCTGGTTGGCTCCAGTTCCTCGCCTGTGACGATAGCATCTGAAGGTAGTCTTGGGACAACTACTCGACAAAGTGAATGACCACATTTAAAATCACCAATTTTTAAACTTTATTGACCTAAACATGTATAGAGTCTGTGTAATTAAACTCTCAATCCGTACATTTCTCTTTACATCAATTATATGGGATGTGTTAGGATGACTTACGTACCTGTCTATTACCGGGACGCAGTTTACCCTGCTTTCCGAGACTGCCAGCACGTTGCATTCCCTAGGCCGGGCTATGTCGTCTGTAGTACACAACTTATCTGAAACAAACAACCTTATAAAACAACACACTATGCAAGAAAGAGAATCAAAGAATTGAGAATCATTGCCCTGACCAAATTTTTACATTTGATCATTTTTATGCAAAAAGTTTAATACAACGAATGATTTGGATACATTTGTACAATAATGACCCTTATAACATTATGATAATATATTGGGAAAAATCATGATTGTGCATCGACAAAGATAATAGATTTATCTGTAAATTTACCATATTACGATAATGATTGATGGATCATGATTGGTCGCAAATACTCAAATCAGGTACAAAATATGTGATAGAATTGAACTTGTGTCAAAATGCCAAAATAGGTGTAAGATTACAATATTTGGATAAGTAATTGAACTTGATAAATATTTTGTACTTATGCCAGTTATAGATAATTCATTAATTTTTTGTAAGAATACCTGTTACAGGGTGCACACCTTCTTTACCTGATGTGCGCCCTTCAGATAACCCACTAGGTATATGTTTTCTTTGAACAGTGGTTAGGAAGGAGTGTCCATAGGGCTGTTAGAAGGGCTCAATCCCAGCATTCGCCTTTACGACTGAGGTAAACCTCAAAAAAAAACTTCAGTCAGGACTGCCGGTGGCCGGAATCGAACCGGCGACCCCCAGATATAATGGACACTGGACAGTTTATGAGTGATTATTTAATGTGTATTATTGCACCTCATCCCAATAAGTGCCAGTACGATAAAATCATGGTTTTTATTCTGTAGCGAGTAGCATGATAAAAATAAGCCTTATAGTACCTGTTTTAGGGAAGAGCTATTTTATTTATTGCGTGGCACCATCAACGTAATAACAAACTATAAATATTATATGTTTTTTTGTTGTTGTTTTAGGTTTAAAAATGGTTGATAATTATATAAATATTGTTCTAACATCATTACTACAAAACAATGTAGCTTGTGTTTTATCTGCGGCTAGAACTCAGATACACTTTGAGCATATTGTGCCATGCATCACTTCTTGTTGATTGCAATTCATTACTAGGGCCTACCTAGTAGATAGATAAGTGACAACAGACAATATCCTTATCAAACATCAATGGAGATTTGTTAATCACTAGAAAAGGTAAAACATAATCTCGTACTCAGAAATGTTAATGGATGATAGTTTCTGAGCGTAGCCAACCAGGATATGACGTAGTGTAAAGCTATAGTGACGTGTCATTTACAAGTGCATGAATACGCCCTGGCTAAAGCTAATCCAGGCCCAGGAGAGACAAGCTTTTGCTCTATTTTGCGAAACACCTCTGAATAGTCTAAAAAAAGTTGCAGAAGAAAATGCAAACTTGAGATGCTAAATTAAATAAATAAATTCACGTTAAGAGTCTACCCACTCAGTAACGAAACTGATTTTCAGTGGGGGACTTAAATTTAAAGCGACTGAACCAACCCTGTAGGCTCCGAACACCATCGACGAGTGAGCGATAACCAATCAAAGATCTATATTTCAAATATGAAACATATCAATCAGTGATACTGATTGGACAGTGCGAACACCTGCGGACAAATGTCAGAATCAACAAGGCCGATTCAGAACAACTTTGAATTTATTGAGTGCTTCGTTGCTAGGACGGCTCCAAAGTCAACGTTTATTTATTCCTAAGACAAGAAGTAATGGAACTGAATAGTTAGAAGTTAGAAAACTTCTGCCTGAACCGGGATTTGAAAGGGCAGTTGACAAAAAGGTCTTCAGTGATGTTTTGTCATCACAATAATCAATTCCACAGGTTTAAGTTTCTCAAACGCTCATCTCCCAAACATGTTTTATATTTACGAGTTTGAAGGAAAACTGTACAGGCAGTAAATCAAATAAGATATTATCTATTTCACAGTTATGTCAAGTTGAGGTTCATATCAGAGGACGTGCGTCCCCTTCCTTGCGCACACATAGATAAGAATGACGTCACTCGTTGATTCCCGCCTCGGTTCGGCAAAGTACGCGTGCAAGATGACGTCACTCGTGGATACCCGCCTGGGTTCGGCGAAGTTCGAGTAGGGAATGTTCGCGCCTTCAGACGTGCGCGCGCAAGTTAAAGTAGTGCGCGCGCCGCTTCTGTGGCCGCCATATTGTTAGAAGAACGTATAAACCATAGTGGTTTTAAAATAACCGTTGGAAATGAGTAACAACTTGCTAGGAATAAGAATCCAAACTCCAATAATACGTGGGCACATGTGAATACCAGTATTGGGCAAGTTCCCCCAAAAAAGGAACTTTGAAGTATACTTCTGCTTAAAAAGGATCTGAGACGTTCTTCAAAAGGAACTTAGTTCTTTTCAAATTCCTTTTTAAATTACTAATTTAAATAATAATAATGTGATAGGAGTTAACTAGCATAAACTTATTTTTTAAATAAAGCGAGTCACAATTAAATGAATACGAAACAACATTTTAGACGGCGCCATTTTCGAAAAACGGGAAGTCCCAAGATATTTTTATTCTGATACTTAAGTTTACCATATCAGGTACTGGAATTTGGCAGGATTTCGACGGCGAAAGAAATATATAAAGAAACGTTAAATACGTTCCGAGTTTGCAAGAAATAGTATGGTTTAACATTACAAGTTCGTGATGTAAGAAAAGGAACGTGTTCCCTAAAAAGTTAAGAAACGTGTTCCTTCCCAAGACTCGAGACTACCCATAGTACGTTACATTTTACATTACATGCGAGACACCGATTAAAGGATCATTAATATTTCGAATGCCGAAGTAAAGGACGTTGCCAGCATATGAGCGTTCCTACCACGAGCAAAATTCCCTGTTCTTGATGATTTGGAAACCAAAGTCATACATCTAAAGCTTTGTGGGTGAGAGTACTTATGGATTGTATTTGCATTGTTTGCACTTCTCAAAAATACCAATACACATCAGAGGGTTTCATTTAAGATGTATTAAAAGTATTTGTCTACTTACATGGTTTCTTCTGCGTTTGCCCAGCAACACACAAAATGGCCACTAGGAAAAATAAGCCGGCGATGATTTGTCGGCCTTCCATGATGAAGGTTTGAACGAGACAGAATGAAGCCTCTACCTTTATCACCCGTTATCACACATCATGCTGGCTTATCAGTTCTACAGGTGGGGCAAAGTCAACTCTAAAAGAGTGTTGAAAAGAATTATGTACACCACACGGCAAAATCTAATGCAACTTCATGATAAGGCGTTCTGTAATGTTGTTTGGTTATAGCCCAAGTTTGCAAGAAGAGGGGAGAGGTTTTTGTACAAAGTTTGTAGCATGGTAGGCCACACATGGACATGTTTCGTTTTGCAATAAAATGTAGTTTAGATTTAAATTTGTATTAAGTAGTAGGATATGGAAACTTTTGCCGGTGAATGTACACACATGGTACTTCGTGGAATTGTACAAGGAGTCATGTCTACGCGAGAACTGAACGATTCACTACATTCTGTAATTGACAATTATGACTGGAACGAAAGGAATCTGATTAGCGATCACTACGTCCGGACTGTTGTCATTTCCTAGTTTTAGTGGATAAATACATGAAGTACGCACATGTAAATTGCACTTTTAGGTACTTTCGTTGCAAATATTAGTCACAACGATGGAGAGCACCAGACGCGAATGCTTGAACACATTTTATTTTTAGACATTAAATAAATAGATTTCATGTATATGGTCAAGGGTTCAGTTCCCAGTTACGTCAGACGTATTTCAGTGAAATTATTGGATGTGCCACGAGACTAGGGTAAACGATAAATCATTCTTAAAATGAATTGTGTATGGTATTATTTTCCTTTTCTTATCAGTATTACCCACAATAACATGCCTGAAATTTAAAATCTATATTTTATGAATAAAAACACCACAACACGAACAGTAACCACGATCATACACTAAAAAAAAAAAACACTCACCAAAGTGCGTTAATTTTCGAGAGTATCTGCTCTCTTCCTCAGACGCTAGGGCACTGTGAGTTTATGGACACGTGTTTACTGTTCGTGTTGTGTCTGTTTTAATTTAAAATTCTCTCAGTCCAAGATTGTCTCAACAGTATATTTTATGGTTTCACTCATTTGTGTCAGAACACACCTCAAGAGTGTGGTGCTACAAGACTAAGTGAAATCTTGTATAATATCTGAGCACATATCTGTGTGAATCTACCATTACAGCCTGTATTGTGAGTACTCAATGAAGATGGGGTCTGGCGCGATGGTGTTTTAGGGTGCCATAAACACCTGAAAAATGAAAGTTATATCACTAGATTTGCAAAGTAAACTTGTCACTGTTTTCCGGGGGTGATGACTGAAGGGCTCAGGGTAAAAGCAGATTTCTCCCCCCCCCCCCCTCCCCCGCTGTAGTTCAGATGCCCTTCCAACACATCATGTAGACCCCCCCCCCCCCCCGCTCCATTCATTCATCCGGACTGAGTCTAGCGTCGCCTATAATCGTCTCCTCAGCACTCAGCACACATCGAGAGTAATCTACTCAACAGTGCAAATAACGTATCGCACAGATATGACCAGGTTTCAAGTATATTTACAACCAACATGCGTAGGTCTACCTGGCTCAACCGAGGTTAAAGCAGTATGGCTATATTGTAACGACCTGTACAAGTGTTAAGGCAAATAATAATAATAATACAATACAATACATATTTAATTTGTTTTTTTAAAAGTAAAATAATACTTATAATAATAATAATAATAATAATAATAATAATAATAATAATAATAATAATAATAATAATAATAATAATAATAATAATAATAATAATAATAATAATAATAATAATAATAATAATAAATATTTAATAATATAATATAATATAAATAGTATGGACAATGATATATTTAGTTAGTTCTAAGTAGTTTTTAATAAGGTAAACGCATGGAAATACTTGACATTTATGTCCGTATAGTCCTCCCAACGAAACTATTCTCATGCTTTCATCACAGGCCATGTCCAGAATGGCAACCTGACTTGTCATTCCTCCGTGTGCTTGATGGAAGATTGCGTCGGATTGTTCTCAGTTCGTGAGTTGGCCAACTTGTCCGATGTTGATAAATGGTAATTCTCTCATTTGTGTAAGTTGCTATTAAAAATATTACAAGTTGAATATTTTTAAAAATTAAATACAAATCAAACTTTGTAGTAACAAACCCAATAAGTCGTGTTTGAAGAGAAGTGATAATTGAAAATAGATCACGGGAACCCAGCCATTCACAGCTTTCGATACCAAGAAATGGCGGAAACGCCGGTGTTTAAACGACTTTATTTCATAAAACTAAAGTAGGACGGACTATACCTTTACAGCTAAGACCTACCTCTAGAACACAGTGGAATATTAGAATAAATACTTGCTGCGAGTACTGTTACTCTATGGATCTACTCAGTAAGGTGTGAAGTTTTATAGCCTACATTTTGACAGGCTTTCAATAAAAACAAAAGACTGCCAATGTTGCTCACAGCTTGCTGGATTTTGATAGTTCCTGTGAACTTCTACGAATTGGTCGAACTCTCATTGGCAACACAAAAAGGTCTACTTGATCTCCGCCTAGCGGAGGCTCGTCGAACTCCCGAGTTCGACGAGCCTCCTCCAGGCGGAGATCAAGTTAGCGATCAAAGTTACATGATTGCAGTGCGGGAGCTGCTAATTTCGTCGTGCGCCATCTTAGTATTCGGTAATAGTGCGCGCATGAACACAGGCAGTAAACCGTCCGCGGAAGTTTACTTCGAGGCCTCAGGGGTTATGACGAAAGCATGAGAATAGATTCGTTGGGAGGACTATACAACATGTTTATGCTGGTTTTGACCGAGTTTGTATGTATTGTAATAATGTATATATAATAATAATAATAATAAAAGAAATAATAATAATAATAATAATAATAATAATAATAATAATAATAATAATAATAATAATAATAATAATAATAATAATAATAATAATACTAATAAAAATAATAACAGTAAAAATAATAACAACAACAAAATCAGCAACAAGATCAAAACAAAATTTATTTTTAAATTTGTTTAAACCCTCCATTACTCCAATGGGGAATATGCTAATTTTGTTTTTAGCATTTTACTAGATTAGGATTGACTTCCTGAATACAAAAATATTTTATTTCGATGACAGAATAAAGTTTCATTTATAAAAACGAGCTGAAAGTTTCACACATATTTATGGCTGGAAAAACGGGGCATACGCCACCTGCCATGTATCAGCAATCAACCAGTCATAAAATGATAAATAAAATAACGCTTATTTGGAAATTATCATATCCATAATCATATAAAATCGAATTAATGTCTAGTACGCCTAGTAATAAATTTTGAAGCCCAATTACTATAAAAACAATAATACCAAACCTATTTTCATAGAATATCAGTAAATATTGGGTGTTGTTATTCATATGAAGCAGACTTGACAACGGCTTGAGTAAAAATTTTGACAAGGTTAAAGCTTGATAACCTTGAAAATTTGATTGTTTCGTCTAGGAGGCGGTAGCAAATTCCAAGGAGGTTATATGCAAAGTCATTCATATAAGCAGTGATTTTCATGGATCGTGACGTCACATACCGTTTAAAAATAAAAGTGCGGGAAACAGATAATCAAAATCTTTGAACATGTATAGAAGTATAATGAATTAATTTTAAAACCTTTAAATTACACGTACCTTCAGAGCTGTAGAAAATTCATGCACATTCCCTATTGGGTTATTGTTGTATCGTTTCTCCATTTTTTCAAACTTCCTGCCCATTTCTGCCCTATGTTGTCACATTAATTTAAATTTATATTAATGTGTGACGTTTTTCTGTATATTGTCAGGCTGAGTTCTTGCAAGCAGAACACAAGATTGAAGGTGCCAAAATATAAAAAATAAGAAGATATACATTAACAAATTTTAAAAATTACTGATACACTATCTGGATATGAAGATGATAACTCAATTTGGTATTAAACTATGTACCACACGGCAACCCATCAGCTGGAAGAATAATTCAGAATATTCGTGGAGTACAGCCTGAAAAGGCGGGAATTTAAACGGCTGCAATCATTAAAATATCGCGAACACATCAATAGTGTCCAGGACTCAATTTCCCGTGATCCTAAATATTTCTGGAAATTCTTTCGTAACAAATCACGCTCTAGGCGTATTCCTGCTGGAATAACAGCTGACGGCAAAATCGCTAACGACGTAAAAGACGCTTGTAAAATATTTTCCGATTTTTTCAAATCTGTGTTTAAACCCAATGACGATGGTACACCTCTCCCCCCTACTCACGATCGAGTTAATTTAGACTCACTTGCGTGTTTCTCAATCTCTACGCGCGAAGTCACTGTTGGAATTCATAGTCGGCCCCTACACCTAGGGGCGCCCATTGTTACCAAGGTAACAATTGTTTGCATGTTATTTCCCATAAACAAAACAAATCCATAGCAACAATGGGTGCCCCTAGGTGTAGGGGCCGACTATGAATTCCAACCGGTAATCTCGTAGCTGGCAAATCTCCCGGGACTGACAACATGCCTGTCTCAATAATTAAGGCTTGTGCTCAAGAACTCGCAACCCCTCTGGCGTACCTCTACAACTCCATTATGAGTGAAGGAGTATACCCTGACCGATGGAAACACGCTCTCGTTACGCCCGTACACAAAGGTGGTAATAAAACGCTAGCTCGGAATTACAGGCCTATTTCTTTACTCCCCGTTTTTTCGAAAGTTTTTGAAAAATGTATCCATGAGCGACTGCTTCACCACGCCAACAAATACTTACCTTCATCACAGCACGGCTTCGTACCAAAGCGCTCCACAGTCACAAATTTATCCTCTTTGATCAACACTTTGGCAATTAATTTTGATAGTCGACTACAAACAGATGTAATTTATACAGATTTTTCCAAGGCCTTTGACTGTGTAAACCACAAACTGTTAATACATAAGTTAGATAATATTGGGGTTACGGGCCAACTCCTAAAAGTGTTAACCAGCTATCTTACTGATAGTGTGCAATCGGTCGTGATCGATGGTATGTCATCAGACACTACCCCTGTTACTTCCGGTGTGCCTCAGGGATCTATCCTAGGACCTTTACTTTTCAATATCTTTGTGTGTGATTTACCCTCGGTCTGCCGAAACGCTTCTGTGCTGATGTATGCCGACGATGTTAAACTGTTTTATGTAATTAACAGTGTAGCTGATTGCCTACTACTACAACATGATCTTCAAAACCTTGTCGAATGGTGCCGTAAGTGGTGTTTAGACCTAAACCCACTCAAGTGTCAAGTCATTTCTTTCACGAACAAAAAGAACACTATATGCTTCAATTACTATCTTGATAGTAAGACACTTAATAGAGTCAGTAGTGTATGTGACTTGGGAGTTCTGATTAACAGTGACCTTTCTTTCAACTCTCATTTTGAACAAACACTTCTTCGAGCTTACAAAACTATAGGATTCCTGAAACGCACTTGCGATAGTCAGTTCTTTAATGAAGTAATTTGTAGATTATATATTAGTTTAGTGCGACCTGTACTTGAATATGCAAGTGTAGTTTGGTCTCCCCACCATGTCACTAAGACTCTTGCCATTGAACGCGCGCAGCAAAGGTTTGTCAAGTGGCTCTGTTATCGGGACCGTGTAATGTACAACCGTGCGGACTACCCAAGTCTGTGCAAAGACATCCACTTGCAAACCCTTGATGCTAGACGCAAAGTGCTGGACGTAATAACGTTTAAAAAACTTGTTTGTGGTGAGCTAGATTGCCCTGATCTGCTAGGAGCAATTCCTTTGTACGTTCCAGTCAGATGCTCTCGCCACACCCCGTTATTTTACCCCCCTGCTGCTAGGCTAGATGTATTTAAATACTCTTTTCTTCCTAGGGCTATGAGTCTCTGCAATAGCTCACAGTTCTCGCACGTCGATGTTTATAACGACAATGCTTACACCATCAAAAAGAAATGTAAATATATTAAATAGGTCAACTTGTATGTATTTCAACTCAATTTTAGTTTATTTTATTTTATAAATGTGTTTTTATTTTATTTTATTAATTAATCAATTTCCGCTTGTATGTGTAGTGTCGTCATTTAATCTATTATATCCAATGTTTTCTGGACTGTACTATGTACCATGTATGTCTGTTATTGGGTAAATAAATAATAATAATAATAATAATAATAATAATAACAAACACAATCAAAATTATCTGGATTTAAACATACCGCGCGCGGTATGGTACTTTTCTAGTTGTGAACTTCAGTGCATTTGGTTTTTGTAGTTGGCAATGATGAATGCGGCCATTTTCAACTTCTAGGTTTCGTCGCTGTTTTGTTGTTTTACGTGCCCTGTTGGTAGACCTTCTACGCCAGTCGCCTTCTAAAATATGGCGGATGCTGCGGCTAGGCAGCTTCAGTACGAATATAAAGCGGTATGTTTAATTAATAACTAATATTGCTCATTAACATTAAGTACATAATACAACAAAATTAATTACAAATTTTGATTGCGCTAGTTTGGCTTTCCTTGGCCTACCTAAAGAGTTGTGTTGTCAAATAGGAAAGTGTAGGTCTAGGTTTCTAACCTATAAAATGATTGCACACACAGGCCTAGGCATCTAGCGGTCTACGTTCAGTTAACGTTTAGAAAAATTTGAGCTGTATTCCCAATTTGTATTGAGTCTAGCACAGATCAAGTATTTTAAAACCTTAACAAATTGTTATTTCAATTGTAGACAGGCTGTAGCCCACAATCTGGGCCTGGCTTGGCCTAGCCTAGGCCTAGGGCCTAGACCTAATGTAACTGTGTGCTTTTTGTGTTTCTAGAATTCCAATCTTGTTTTACAAGCTGATGTTCGATTCATCGAACGCCGAAGTAAAGATGAAGCAACAGGTGAAGTTATGTCCCTTGTGGGCAAACTCGATGGGACACGTATGGGTGATCGACATCAAAGAACGCGTCCTGTGAAAGCTGCAGAGCGGAAAGCTAAGTATGTAAAAAGAAAACCTAAGACCTAGGCCTAGGCCCTATACCACGGGATAGGCCTACACCTAGGCATATCCCTACTAACTTAAAACTGCACTGTCAACTAGGTTGATAGGCTAGGCCTAGGCCTAGGATGATACTGAACTGTATCATCAGCTGGGTAAGCTTGCTGTTTGTTGTCCTAGGCTAATACATAAAAAGTAATTGGTTTGAATTGGTTTGCTTTTGTGCTGACTGTAACACAAAATGTTAGTTCTAGCATGGCATCTGTCTCAAAACACTATAGGCCTACGGCCAATTTATATCATTTCATTTGTTTCTCCGTAGACTTCAGAAGCGTGACGATTATATTATGAGAAACGTTAGAGTGTACGATATCTGCTTGAACAATAGACATTTTTGGCCATGTATTTCATTGTCTAGGCTATTCAGTTGCTCCAAAGGATACACAAATATTACCACGAAATGATGCATAACATCAATTCTTCTATGACACAAAGATGGATCAAACATTGCTTTTGTGCTGACTGTAACACAAAATGTTAGTTCTAGTTCATGGCATCTGTCTCAAAACACAATAGGCCTACGGCCAATTGATATCATTTCATTTGTTTCTCCGTAGACGTCAGAAGCGTGACGAAGCCCAATATGATTTTACTCGCATGAAAGGAGCCACGTTGTTGTCGGAAGGAGTCGACGAGATGGTGGGCATCCTGTACAGACCTAAAACACAAGAGACTCGACAGACGTACGAAGTTCTACTCAGTTTCATTCAAGAGGCTCTTGGTGATCAGGTGCGTAGTATTTGTTACAGTAATGCTTAGCGGCAGGCCTAGCTGTCAATCAACACGTTTGAAAATTAAGTGACTGTAAACCGAAGCTTAGGCTATGTTACCTGTAAATGAAAACTAGCCTAAGAATATTAAAAGAAAACAATTTAACAACAGAATGAAAAATAATTATAAAGTAGGCCAAATAGGCCTACCTAACATTAATATTAGCAAGTAGATAGGCTATACATGAGTAGACCTACTAAATGTAATTAGGCCTATGGTAAATTACATTAATTTAAACAAGAATTCAGCTGCAATTTTGTGTAGATGTACATGCTTTTATTTATTTTTACCTATTCAGTTATTCAATTATTATTTGTTTTTAAAAACGATGTATGTAACCTCCCCCCCCCCCCCCCATTGAATCATTAAAACAGAACTGGAAACATTGGTGTTTTGATTGTGTATACTTTTATTTAGAATATGACGTTTCGCTTTTAATTAGAACCAACCCAAACTTTGCCGATTCAGCGTGGAAGGAAACGCAACAGTTTTGTATGCGTATGCTTAGCCTTGTGTACAGTAGGTCTATCTCTGGTCTACAATCAAATTATTGGAACCTTGAGCCTGCATTGGATTTTCAAAAAAAACTTTGAATGTCCCAACATTTGTTAATTTGATTTTCTGAAGATGGGAGAGATAGGTGATTTAAGTAACTTTAGACGAACAGATCTAGGTGTACATACATACAAACTTTTTAGGGCTTCTTCTTAGCTCACTGCTTAAACCTCCCACTGCACACACCCAGCCGATCGGCTCTAGTAAGTTCGCTAATGTGGTTTCCGCTTTGATTCCGCAGCCTCGAGACATCTTGTGTGGTGCTGCCGACGAGGTTCTCGCGGTGCTGAAGAACGAACGCCTCAAGGAAAAGGAGAAGAAGCGAGAAACGGAAACTCTTCTCGGATCTCTGGCGGACGAGAGATTTGCTCTCCTGGTCAATTTAGGAAAGAAAATCACCGATTTTGGAACTGAGGAGAAAACTCAAACTACAGGTGAGCTAATAATGTTACTGAAAGAGTTGAATGTGGATGCAAATTTAATTTAATCTTGAATAATTGGGTCGGCAAATTAGTGCCCAAAAGGCGTAAAAGCCAAATTTTTGCCAAACAAACTTGACTGAAGTGCGCGACGCTGCTAAACCAAAAGCGGTAGTAAACCAGTAGGCGTATTCAATGTGCTCAACATGGCATCACTCCAGCCGTTGTCAATAATAACCAGCGTCATAATATTAATGGGTTACCATTGGCGACCATTAAATTATTCTGAGCAACCAAGTAAAAAAAAAAAAAGGAAGTATGAATCTATACGAGTATATGCCCTACAGCTTTCCCAGCTATTTGTGTTAAAAAAAAATGTTTTCGGCAACCCTGCTCTAGGCAATTCAAATGTATTCATAGTGACATAGTGGTGGGAGTATTTAATCCTATAAATACACTAAAGGCGTTCTGTATTCAAATCATTGTTCCAGATGAAAATATCGACGAGACGTACGGAATAAATGTCCAGTTTGAAGAATCGGAAGAAGAAGACAACGAAGACATGTACGGCGAGGTTCGTGAAGATGAAGACGAGGAGGAAGGAGAAGAAGCGCGCCTAGACGGCGCAATCCACGCCGAAAATCTCGGCGGCGCCGAAGAAATGAAGAAAGAAAAGAGTCTCCACCCTTTGGACATCGACGCGTACTGGCTTCAACGGCAGCTGTCCAAGTTCTACAACGACGCGATGGTGTCGCAGGCGAAAGCTGCCGAAGTGATGTCCGTACTGCGGAACGCGGGTGACGACAGAGACGCGGAGAACCAACTTGTTCTGCTACTCGGGTACGACTGCTTCGAGTTTATCAAGCTGCTCAAGAAGCACAGACATACGATCTTGTACTGTACCCTGCTCGCGTCCTCGCAGAGCGACTCCGAGAGGCAGAAGATTCGCGATAAGATGAACGAGGATTCGTCCCTGGCCAAGATATTGAGACAGTTGGACACCGGTAAGAACTAACCACTTACGCAATGATTTACAATGTTTGGTATGTGTTGGTTCTAGTAGGCTACAGGCAAATGTGTTTATAACAAACTCGTTGGGACCCCACATTGAGAACAATTCACTGACGGTAAAGCTCTTCTTGCTCAGTTGTTGGCCTGTTATGGACTATGCATAATACAGTAGGCCTATGTAGGTGTAGGGTCCCATAAATTTTGAAACTAGAATTAGGCGGTATGCCAAATGGGAGAAAACTTTTTTCTACTTAATTTGTCAAACTTTTAATAGGATTTCCTTTTGTGTTGCAGGCTAGATGTGTTTGTCAATCACTTCCGTTATTGCCATTTCATGCTTTTACAGAAAATAATTTAAAGAATCTAATTTTGCAACAAATTTCGATCATTTTGTTGCCGAGCAGTTTCTAGCAAAGAAATAAAATATACCCTAGTAGCCTAACATGTCGACATTATTATGAAAGAAAAATTTTTACCACTTAACTTGCAAATGCTAATTAATGTGAATGTGTTACGAGTGCCTAACGGCTTTGCATAATTAGCATAAGGGTGGATGCAAAAGGAACCAACAGCTTACCTTGTGGTTGACCTTTAGAGTTGATCTAAACATAAAACAAAAAATGGACGAATAATGTCGAAACCTGTTTCGGCCTGGCGTGGCCTTGTTCACCCGACGAAGGTAGAGAGGAGACTTCTTGTTATGTTTATGTTTCTGTCAACAACCAGGTGAGCTGTTGGTTTCCTTCTTATCCACCCCCATGCTAAATGCTAATTTTTAGTATATAAATGCTGTTAAACACTTTCAAATTATTGCTAAAAAAATGTTACCCTAATAATTTAATAATAATTTGATAATTCCAGGCAAGGGGGAGGAGGAGGGAGGTGGCGAGGAAGCCGTGGCGCGAGCGGCGCGCCGCAAAGACCAGTCTGACGAGGTCAGCGACGGCGCCGGGGGTCAGGTCGGAGGCTCGAGGCAGCTGCTGGTCCTCGAGGACCTGACCTTCGCGCAGGGCTCCCACTTCATGGCCAACAAGCGCTGCCAGCTGCCCGACGGGTCGTTCCGCAAGCAGCGCAAGGGTTACGAGGAGGTCCACGTCCCAGCGCTCAAGCCGAAGCCTTTCGCCGCCACGGAGACCCTCTACGCCGTCGACAAGCTTCCGAAGTACGTCCAGCCGGCGTTCGAAGACTTCAAGACTCTCAACCGCATCCAGAGCCGACTCCAGAACGCCGCGCTCGAGCTGGACGAGAACCTACTGCTGTGCGCTCCGACCGGCGCAGGAAAGACGAACGTCGCGCTGCTGTGCATGCTGCGCGAGATTGGCAAACACATCAACGCCGACGGCACCATCAACACGGAGGAGTTCAAGATCATCTACGTCGCGCCGATGCGGTCGCTGGTGCAGGAGATGGTCGGCAGCTTCGGCAAGCGTCTCGCGTCGTACAACCTCACCGTGTCCGAGCTGACCGGCGATCACCAGCTGAGCCGGGAACAGATCGCCGCCACGCAGATCATCGTGTGCACGCCCGAGAAGTGGGACATCATCACGCGCAAGGGCGGCGAGAAGTCGTTCACGCAGTTGGTTCGCCTCGTGATCATCGACGAGATCCATCTCCTCCACGACGAGAGGGGTCCCGTTCTAGAAGCGCTGGTCGCGAGGACGTTGAGGACGGTCGAGACTACCCAGGAGGACGTGCGTCTGGTGGGACTCAGCGCCACGCTGCCCAACTACCAGGACGTCGCGACGTTCCTGCGGGTGAAGCCAGACACGGGACTCTTCTACTTCGACAACAGTTTCCGTCCGGTCGCGTTGGAGCAACAGTACATCGGCGTCACCGAGAAGAAGGCGCTGAAGCGGTTCCAGGTGATGAACGAGATCGTGTACGAGAAGGTGATGGAACACGCCGGACGTAATCAGGTGCTCGTCTTCGTGCACTCGCGCAAGGAGACCGGGAAGACGTCGCGCGCGATCCGGGACATGTGTCTCGAGAAGGACACGCTGGGACAGTTCCTGAGGGAGGGCTCCGCGTCGATGGAGGTGCTCAGGACCGAAGCGGAACAGGTCAAGAACCAAGAGCTGAAGGATCTGTTGCCGTACGGGTTCGCGATCCATCACGCCGGTATGACCCGCGTGGACAGGACTCTCGTGGAGGACCTGTTCGCCGACAGACACATCCAGGTGCTGATATCGACCGCAACCCTCGCGTGGGGGGTGAATCTCCCCGCCCACACGGTCATCATCAAGGGCACGCAGGTGTACAATCCCGAGAAGGGGCGATGGGTGGAGCTGGGCGCTCTCGACGTGCTACAGATGTTGGGGCGAGCCGGTCGCCCCCAGTACGACACCAAGGGAGAGGGCATCCTCATCACCAACCACTCCGAACTTCAATACTACCTGTCGCTGCTCAATCAGCAACTCCCGATCGAGTCTCAGATGCTCACGAAGCTGGCGGACATGCTCAACGCCGAGATCGTGCTCGGCACCGTGCAGAACGTTCGCGATGCCGTCACGTGGCTCGGCTACTCTTACCTGTACGTACGCATGCTGCGCGCTCCCACGCTCTACGGCATATCGCACGACAAGCTGAAGGAGGACCCGCTGCTCGAACAACACAGGGCCGACCTGATTCACACGGCCGCGCTGCATCTCGAGCGTTCCGGGCTGATGAAGTACGACCGAAAGTCGGGCCACTTCCAGGTGACGGAGCTGGGGCGCATCTCCAGTCACTACTATTGTACGCACGACACGATGGCGACGTATAATCAGCTGTTGAAGCCGACGTTGAGCGAGATAGAACTGTTCCGGGTGTTCTCGCTCTCCGGCGAGTTCAGGAACATCACCGTACGCGAGGAGGAGAAGCTGGAACTGCAGAAGCTGATGGAACGCGTGCCGATACCGATCAAGGAGAGCATTGAAGAGCCGAGCGCCAAGGTGAACGTGTTACTGCAGGCGTACATATCGCAACTCAAGCTCGAGGGGTTTGCGCTCATGTCGGACATGGTCTACGTGACGCAGTCTGCCGCGCGGCTCATGAGGGCAATCTTCGAGATCGTTCTCTACCGCAGCTGGGCGCAGCTCGGCGACAAGGCGCTCTCGCTGTGCAAGATGATAGACAGACGGATGTGGCAGTCCATGTCCCCGTTGCGGCAGTTCCGCAAGATGCCCGAAGAGATCGTGAAGAAGATCGAGAAGAAGAACTTCCCGTGGGAGCGTCTCTACGACCTGGGACCCAACGAGATCGGCGAACTCATCCGCGTGCCCAAGCTCGGAAAGCTGATCCACAAGTACGTCCACCAGTTTCCGAAGCTGGAACTGGCGACCCACATCCAACCGATCACGCGGTCTACGCTGCGCGTGGAGTTGACGATCACTCCCGACTTCCAGTGGGACGAGAAGTTGCACGGCGCCTCGGAAGCGTTCTGGATCTTGGTCGAAGACGTCGACTCGGAGGTTATCCTACACCACGAGTACTTCCTCTTGAAGTCAAAGTTCGCGACCGACGAGCATCTCGTCAAGTTTTTCGTGCCCGTTTTCGAACCGCTCCCGCCGCAGTATTTCCTCCGCATCGTTTCCGACCGCTGGATCGGGGCCGAGACGCAACTCCCGGTCTCGTTCCGTCACCTCATCCTGCCCGAGAAGAACCTGCCGCCCACCGAACTGCTCGACCTGCAGCCGCTTCCCGTCACCGCCCTGCGAAACGCAGAGTTCGAGGCGCTCTACTCGGAGAAGTTCCCGCAGTTCAACCCGATACAGACGCAGGTGTTCAACGCGGTCTACAACGGCGACGACAACTTGTTTGTCGGAGCGCCGACCGGCTCGGGAAAGACCACCATCGCTGAGTTTGCCGTCCTGCGGCTGTTCTCCCAGAACCCGGAGGGGCGTTGCGTCTATCTGGTCGCCCAAGACTCCCTCGCGGAATTGATCTTCACCGACTGGCAGACAAAGTTCGGTAACGCGTTGGGCAAGAAGGTGGTGCTCCTCACCGGGGAGACCGGTACCGACCTGAAACTCCTGGCCAAGGGTCAGATAGTGATATGCACTGCCGATAAGTGGGACGTTCTCTCGAGGCGGTGGAAGCAACGTAAGAACGTACAGAACGTACAGCTGTTGATCGTGGACGAGCTTCAGCTGATGGGCAGCGAGGACGGTCCCGTGTTGGAGATCGTGTGCTCGCGTATGCGCTACATCTCGTCGCAGATCGAGAAGCAGATACGCATCGTGGCGTTGTCCGCCTCGCTGGCAGACGCTCGCGACGTGGCTCAGTGGCTCGGCTGCTCGGCCAACGCGACCTTCAACTTCCACCCGTCGGTCCGCCCCGTCCCCCTGGAGCTACACGTGAGGGGCTTCAACGTCACGCACAACGGCTCGCGTCTCGTCGCCATGGCCAAGCCCATCTACAACGCGATACTGAAACACTCGCCGCACAAGCCCGTGATCGTGTTCGTGCCGACGCGTCGACAGGCCAGGCTGACCGCGATAGACCTGCTGACGTTTGCCGCCGCGGAGAGGCAAGCGGGACGGTTCTTCCACGCGGAGGAGGAGGATATCGCTCCGTTCTTGGACCGCATGACGGACAAGACGTTGCGCGAGACCCTCTCGCAGGGCGTCGCGTACATGCACGAGGGTCTAGTCCCAAGCGATAGACGCCTCGTGGAGCAGCTGTTCGACTCCGGCGCGGTACAGGTCGCCGTGCTGACGCGATCCCTCTGTTGGGGCGTCAGCATCTTCTCCCATCTCGTCATCATCCAGGACACACAGTTCTACAACGGCAAGGTGCATGCTTACGAGGATTACCCCATCGTGGACGTGTTGCAGATGATTGGCCGCGCGAACCGGCCGCTGGAAGATGACGACGCGAAGTGCGTCCTCATGTGCCAGAGCTCGAAGAAGGACTTCTTCAAGAAGTTCCTCAACGAGTCGTTGCCCGTCGAGAGCCACCTCGACCATCGCCTGCACGACCACTTCAACGCCGAGATCGTCACGAAGACCATCGAGAACAAGCAGGACGCGGTCGACTACCTCACGTGGACGTTCCTCTATCGGCGGCTGACGCAGAACCCCAACTATTACAACCTGCAGGGAGTGACTCACCGACACTTGTCCGACCACCTGTCCGAGCTGGTCGAGAACACGCTCTCGGACCTCGAGCAGTCCAAGTGTATCGGCGTGGAGGACGACATGGACTGTCTGCCGCTCAACCTCGGCATGATCGCCGCGTACTACTACATCAACTACACCACGATCGAGCTGTTCAGTCTGTCGTTGAACAACAAGACGAAGATCCGGGGCCTCATGGAGATCATATCGTCGGCGTCGGAATACGACGACATACCGGTGAGGCATCACGAGGACACCCACCTCAAGTCTCTCGCGACGAGGCTGCCCAACAAGCCCAACGGCAACAAGTTCAATGATCCCCACGTCAAGACCAATCTACTGCTTCAAGCTCATCTTAGGTAAGTACAACAGTAGACCTAGGGAATAGTAATACATTCGTTTTTATCTTAGTTAATTAAAGAGTTATTTTTGAACACAGGTATAATTATTTTTCAAGTCTAGAGTAGGTAGATTTTCAGTTATAAAAGTTAGCTTTAAAAATTCCCCATGTAGGCCTATGGCTGAAAAAGCAGATCATGATGTCATTGTCGGCTATCACTAACAGGCTAACCACACAAAGGTAGTCCTACCTTTTTGGCCTAAATACTTTTTGGGAAATACATTTTTTATAATACTGTAGCACAAATTTGCAATAAAACTTGTGTTCATTACGGAAATTTATGTCTTACATTTTAGAATCTTAACGAAATTTTAATAGGATTTAATAACGTGTAATACAGTGCTAAGAACATGAATGAACACGTTCCAGTGAGGGAAAATTTACCGAAGGATGACAGCTTACCTTAGAAAGTAGATAGGTGGCATTGAGAAACAGAGAGATGAGTAGCCCTAGACAAACAAATAAACAATAGGCCTATAGGCCTACCATGTATTTATATATATATATATATGACAATTTATTGTTTAATCTTAATTTTGTGAAGAGATCAGCAATGAAGTTGCATTAATCACATAATTTTGACTTGTTTTTTGTTATTTTGTTTGTAATTTTGAATGTATTATGCCATACACATGTACCATGTGTAGTCCTATGAACGTAAATAAATAAACAGTTCATAGAATGTCTACTTCCGTTGCAGCCGCTTCCAGCTGGGCGCCGAGCTCCAGCAAGACACTGAGATGGCGCTGAGCAAGGCGGTGCGTCTGATCCAGGCGTGCGTGGACGTGCTCAGTTCCAACGGGTGGCTGAGCCCAGCAGTAGCAGCCATGGAGCTGGCCCAGATGGTCACGCAGGCCATGTGGAGCAAGGACTCGTACCTGAAGCAGCTGCCTCACTTCAACGCGGAGATCATCAAGAGATGCACGGAGAAGGTAAGCGTACCTACGCTAAACTACTAAACCAGGCCTGCCCTTTTTACGGATATTGTACGTTTTAACGGATGTTTGGTGTGGAAAACGGACAGCAGGATTTTTACAGTCATTTACAGATTTTTCGTAAATATTGGATTTTGCGGATTTGAATTTCGCGGGTAGTATTAATGTTTGAACGCGATCGATAAAGAAGTCCATGACGTTATCGACTTTGCTACTGGAAGTATTCAATGACGTCGCGACCCGCTATAGTGCGCGCAGGCCGGTAAATAGTCCGCGCGTAGTAATTTTCTCCGTGAAGTAGGCGGTAAACAGCTGTGATGCAAGACGCCACAGAACTCCCCCGCAGTAATGACAGCGCGTACTACCCAGCGACCAGCTCGCCACGCCCACAAGCAGGAATTCCTGTAGCTTCAAGGAAAGTAGTCGCAAAAATATCGTTGCGTATTTTTTTTTTTTTTTTTACAGATATTACTACCCGATTAAGATTCGAATTCTAAAAATGGATTCGGGTAATTTCTGGATCCGGGTAACCCGGGTACCCTATGACATCCCTAGTAAAAAGTATATTTTTTTAATATTAGACTTGCCGAGACCGATTAAAAAGATAAATTTCGAATTTATGGATATTTTCAGGATATTTGACCCACTCCAACAGGATTTAATTTTTTCCCTGGTGGCAGGCTTGTACTAAACTAGGGCTGGGAGAAAATGGTAAATTTTGTAAACGTTTATTTTTTCAGAATTTTTCGCGTTTAAACGTTTCACCGCTCCTGTTTACAAAATGAAGAAAAAAAAATGAGACGATGTTCACAAAAAACATGTTCAACGAAATTACACGTTGATTTATTATAATATTCATTGTTGATTATATTCCCCAACTTTGTGACCAACTGTCCAGTCATTTTGACTCCACACACTAAAGAGACTCTGTGACATCGGAAAAATCTGTGAATTGGGTTTTGGGGGGGTTTCTCTGAGTAACAACAGACAAACATGACTTGTGATAAGCCTACCAGTGGTCTAGGTGCTTACCTTCGTGTAGTAAGATGACGGATTTGCGAGTTTGAAGTACACATAAAAGACATAATACAAAATATAACGAGACGTTTCGACCGATGTCTTGCTCACTCGAGAGAAGAGCAAGACCTCGGTCGAAACGTCTCGTTATATTTTGTATCTTTTATGTGTACTTCAAACTCGCAAATCCGTCATCTTACTACACGAAGGTAAGCTGTTGGATCCTTTCCTCACTTAATATACCATTCCAGCCGATTGGCACCTACTTTCATAACCTACCAGTGGTCTACTTCGTAATTATAAATATAATACATTTGAGCGTTCTCTTCACTTCAGGGCGTGGAGACAGTGTTCGACATCATGGAGCTGGAGGACGAGGACCGCAGCAAGCTGTTGCAGCTGACGGACGTGCAGATGGCCGACGTCGCCCGCTTCTGCAACCGCTACCCCAACATCGAGCTGAGTTACGAGGTGCAGAGCAAGGACCGCATCCGGTCGGGCTCGTCGGTCAACGTGCTCGTCCAGCTGGAGAGAGAGGACGAGGTGACCGGGCCCGTCATCGCGCCGTTCTATCCACAGGTAACGCCAGTATTTATATTTGGAGGTGGTCTCACTAAAAACCATACCAAATTAACATTTTTTTTTTTAGTTAAATTTTGCACACTATATTTTGCACGCTACATAGGCTAATAAGGAAATGAATTACAGTGAAACTTTTTTATAACAAACGTATGTATAACAAAATGGTCTATATAACAAACTGTTCTTGAGATTCCAAAAGGTTCATGTAAAAGTACCATCTTTATAAAGAAATAATAATAATCTGGCCCAATGTCAATGGCCCAATAATATGGCCAGGTCAGAAAAGGAAGCCATTTTATATTGGATAACGAGGAAGAGGAATGGCTGAGGAAGCCATCTCTGCATAGATGGAAAAAAAAATTGTCTAGACTAATGGGCAATGGCTCATTTCTTAACGTGTGTGCTGGGGGACTTCATCCAATGTGCCTACAAAATTTAAAGCTCGAATTGTGTTTAAATAGCTTATGTAGTTCATGTGCATCTAGTTTTACAAATAAGGTAATTCACTAATTTTTACTTTTTCATGACAAATAATCGATGTTTTTTTTTTTTAGAAACGTGAGGAAGGCTGGTGGGTGGTGATCGGAGACCCCAAGAGTAACTCGCTGCTCTCCATCAAGCGGCTGACGCTCCAACAGAAGGCGAAGGTCAAGCTCGACTTCGTAGCGCCCGCTCCCGGCCAACATTCCTACACGCTCTACTTCATGAGCGACGCCTACCTCGGCTGCGACCAGGAGTACAAGTTCACCATCAACGTGGGAGAGTTCGACTCGGAGGAGAGCAGCGAGTCAGACAGCGAGTAGACCGAGTGCCGGGACAGCGCTCTCCCCTTCGCGATTGCCGTGCTTTGCTCCGGCCGTACGCAAGTACGTGAGAAGCAATGACACGTCGTTACGACCACTACTCCTGTCTGGTTCAGTTAGGCTAAACGTGGTCCTCAAAAGCCTTACGATACAATTGTTTGTACATCATTTGTCAAATCTGGGCTTTAAAACAGGTTTCAAAGACATTTTAAAAGATTATGAGATGTGTGTGTGTGACAGCTTGTCATCCTAAATGTTACCACCACATCATTCTAAATCCATTTTTAACTTGTCGAACTTGTTCAACTGTCTCGGGTGCTCTGACCTAGAGCATTTTTGTTTTATACGTGACTTTATGTGAATGAACGAACGTGTCCCCTGACTGAAAGTGTCATCTCAACTACACGATACGGTTTACAACAGAAGATCAATTCTTGGTGACCGATGTGTCGTGTTGGTACTATTTGTACAAGACAATACCATTGCATTTACTGTAGTACGATGTGTTCTGTGAGGTTTTGTACATATTTTTTTTATACAAGACTAACTTAATTAAGGAGATCGGAACTTTAGATGTACCGGTACACTGTTCAGATTCAATTACAAGAATGTGTTGAACGGCATAGCATGCGTACGGCATGTGTAAAATTGTGTCAGCTCAGCTTAGCCGAATTCTTAGAACCCCGTACATAGTACGTAAGAGGTAAGCAGCGGTACATGAACATACATAATCTAAAGTTCCGATTTTCTTTAAGTTGATTAGTCTATCTTCTTGTCTCAAGATGAAGTGTTGCACATACACCCGACTATGGTACGGTACTCGATTTATGGCGTTCACTCGTCTGTTCGTCGGCATTTGTTATGCTTAATAAATAACGCACGTGTACAGGGAGGCCTAGACTCGATGACTGGATGCGCTAGAAAATTGATTAGTTCCATATAATTTTAACAATTTAGTACCATCATTGATAGGTTTTCATGTCGTTTTGTTTATCTAGCACTTCGATAGATTTCAATTCCAGTGTAGCTATGCTGTAGGTCCTAAGTGGACGTTCTATTTCCTCGCTGGATGACTTATCAGGATTGTGTTCATAGCTGCCTTGGTAAGCAGCTAATGGAAGCGGTCTTGTTGGCTTAAAGTACATTTAAACTTAAAATCATAAAGGCTTGCATAGAACTTACTTCTTTGACACATAATATTTTGAATATTGCAAAGTAGGCTGAGGCCATACTATAACCAATTTCATGCAGAATTTGATTTTGTAAGTTTGTATAAATTAATAATTTTAAACCAATCGCAGTTTGTCAAGTTTTTCAACTAGGAATATGATTTTTCATGTTTTGTCACATTTCCAAACAACATTCCCAGCATTACGTAATACTAATGAGCTAGTCTCGGAACGGGATGAATTCAGTTTCGATTTTCTGACTGCTTCCAACACATTACGCTGTCGGGATTGGTGAGTTGCGTGTTGCTGCGTAAATTTTAAACAGTTCCGACTGACTGATATTCTCATTTCCGTCATTGCTGTGAGTCTAGGCTTCCGTGCGTGTTGAATAATATGTGAGAAATTTAGAATTTTAGGCCATATCCTTGAAAAGGTGTGTGTAAATTATGAAAGTAGCTTACATGTATGTATTCATGTTTTCATTTATCACAAGGCTATTTTATGAGTCTAGATTGATAAGAGGTAAACAGATTTAACCGAACCATTTTGATGTGCAATTGTAAATAAGTTACAGTGTAATAAATACATAATAAATGCACTTGCACATACCTGATGGAATGAAATGTACATTTATTATCCAAATACCATTCCCTCCTTTGTGATCTAAAACAATGTATGTACAACATCCTACTCCTTCATGATTCACATGGAATGAAAGGCTGGGGGGGGGCCTGGTTGAAGAACAACTGATTCACACGGAATGAAAATGGGGGGCCTGGTAACCCGGGTTGAAGAATAATGATTTACATGTACGACGTAGATTTGTGTGGGTGCACCCACACACATATAAGGCATTCAGTGGCTTATGCAAGGGGGGTTGGGGGCTTTGTCCCCCTTGAAATCCCAGCTCCCCCCCCCCTTCCTGTAGTGTGCCTAAGTTTTGAGCACCCACAGTCATTTTAAAAAGTGGAGCCCCTGATGAACTCTGTATCCGATGATCACGACTAGGGATGTAGAAGGGGCCATATTATGCTGCCTATTTTATACTCCTTGCTTTCCAAACCTTTATGCCTTGCCTTTATGACCGCGCCCCTTGCGCCCCCTATTCCTACGCCCCTGATCACGACTAGGGATGTAGAAGGAAGGACATATGCCGCCTTAACTCCTTGCTTTCCAACGGGCTCACTTGCCTTTATGACCGCGCCCCTTGCGTCCCCTATTCCTACGTCCCTGATCACGACTAGGGATGTAGAAGGAAGGGGCATATGCCGCCCAACGGGCTCACATGCCTATGACCGCGCCCTTTGCGCCCCCTATTCCTACGCCCCTGATCACGACTAGGGATGTAGAAGGAAGGGGCATATGCCGCCCAACGGGCTCACTTGCCTATGACCGCACCCCTTGCGCCCCCTATTCCTACGCCCCTGATCACGACTAGGGATGTAGAAGGAAGGAGCATATGCCGCCCAACGGGCGCACTTGCCTATGACCGGCCCCTTGCGCCCCCTGTTCCTACGCCCCTGATCACGACTAGAGATGTAGAAGGAAGGGGCATATGCCGCCCAACGGGCTCACTTGCCTTTATGACCGCGCCCCTTGCGTCCCCTATTGCTACGCCCCTGATCACGACTAGAGAGAGATGTAGAAGGAAGGGGCATATGCCGCCCAACGGGCTCACTTGCCTTTATGACCGCGCCCCTTGCGCCCCCTATTCCTACGCCCCTGATCACGACTAGAGATGTAGAAGGAAGGGGCAAATGCCGCCCAACTGGCTCACTTGCCTATGACCGCGCCCCCTATTCCTACGTCCCTAATCACGACTAGAGATGTAGAAGGAAGGGGCATATGCCGCCCAACGGGCTCACTTGCCTATGACCGCGCCCCTTGCGCCCCCTGTTTCTACGTCCCTGATCACGACTAGGGATGTAGAAGGAAGGGGCATATGCCGCCCAACGGGCTCACTTGCCTATGACCGCGCCCCTTGCGCCCCCTATTCCTACGCCCCTGATCATGACAAGGGATGTAGAAGGAAGGGGCATATGCCGCCCAACGGGCTCACTTGCCTATGACCGCGCCCCTTGCGCCCCCTGTTCCTACGCCCCTGATCACGACTAGAGATGTAGAAGGAAGGGGCATATGCCGCCCAACGGGCTCACTTGCCTATGACCGCGCCCCTTGCGCCCCCTATTTCTACGCCCCTGATCACGACAAGGGATGTAGAAGGAAGGGGCATATGCCGTCCAACGGGCTCACTTGCCTATGACCGCGCCCCTTGCGTCCCCTATTCCTACGCCCCTGATCACGACTAGAGAGAGATGTAGAAGGAAGGGGCATATGCCGCCCAACGGGCTCACTTGCCTTTATGACCGCGCCCCTTGCGCCCCCTATTCCTACGCCCCTGATCACGACTAGAGAATGTAGAAGGAAGGGGCATATGCCGCCCAACGGGCTCACTTGCCTTATGATCGCGCCCCTTGCGCCCCCTATTCCTACGTCCCTGATCACGACTAGAGATGTAGAAGGAAGGGGCATATGCCACCCAACGGGCTCACTTGCCTATGACTGCGCCCCTTGCGTCCCCTATTCCTACGCCCCTGATCACGACTATTGTAGGGATGTAGAAGGAAGGGGCATATGCCGCCCAACGGGCTCACTTGCCTATGACCGCGCCCCCTATTCCTACGCCCCTGATCACGACTAGAGAATGTAGAAGGAAGGGGCATATGCCGCCCAACGGGCTCACTTGCCTTATGATCGCGCCCCTTGCGCCCCCTATTCCTACGTCCCTGATCACGACTAGAGATGTAGAAGGAAGGGGCATATGCCACCCAACGGGCTCACTTGCCTATGACTGCGCCCCTTGCGTCCCCTATTCCTACGCCCCTGATCACGACTATTGTAGGGATGTAGAAGGAAGGGGCATATGCCGCCCAACGGGCTCACTTGCCTATGACCGCGCCCCCTATTCCTACGCCCCTGATCACGACTAGGGATGTAGAAGGAAGGGGCATATGACGCCCAACGGGCTCACTTGCCTATGACCGCGCCCCCTATTCCTACGCCCCTGATCACGACTAGGGATGTAGAAGGAAGGGGCATATGACGCCTATTCTCTTTCCTATGACCGCGCCCATTCAACGCTAACAATGACAATACAATGCGCGCAATCCATGCAATTCATTGGACAATGAGTCGTGCCCACGTAGCGAGGAAGGTATGTTCCGCACTGTCTCCCTTCCCTACCTGTCCGGTGTCGTATGTATCGTCTTACAGAGTCTATTTACGTCATCGTTCACCTCGAAGCGTCGTCGCTATTGTTACAAGTGCACCAGCACGTGTATCATATCGCACACCTCTTTGCTTGAGAGTATTAATAATCATTTCTCGTAGGAATCCCTGTTTATAGGGTGCACAACTGTTTTACCTGATTTGCTTCAGGTGACTAACAGGTGTTTGGATAGTTGGGAAGGAATGTCCGAGGGCTATTATTTTCCCTCAATCCCAGCATTCCCCTTTTTGACTGACGGGGGTTTACAGCTAAGCGTTGGGAGTGAAGCGAGGGCGCGAGCTCCAATCAGCGGCCGAGTTTTTACGCGAGCTCGGCCGCTGATTGGAGCTCGCACCCTCGCTTCGCTCGCAACGCTTAGCTGTAAACCCACTATGAGGAAAACCTCGGAAAAAACCTTCAGTCAGGACTGCCGGTGGCCGGAACTGAACCGGCGACCTTCCGAATTAGAGTCTCGCCTCATAAATCAATGGTCTAAGCATGGATTTATAATAGTACATGGTCTAAAGATCCTATTTAGATCAATTCGGTAAACAGGGAGTTCGACGAGCCACGGACCTTGGTAAGTTCTTATGAGTGAAAAATGTATTTCGCAAATTTTCGCGGTGAAATTCGGATGTTTTTGAGTTGCCAGTCAACAGTTACACACTTGTTTACATCCCCTTCATTATCAGCGTTTTTTTATCACGATTTCGCCATTCGCGAAAAACAAACACCAGGCCTACTCATTCATATAGTTTGGTTGATGTCGCATACAATGGTTGCGGTAGGCCTAATATGCCAGTCTCTTGGCTTTTAGATAAGAAGATACCGATTATAGTTCAACGACTCTTTATATCAACAGCCGTACATGAAGTCTTGTTCCGTGGCTTACGTGACGGCCGGTCGCATCTTTTTATAGTCTGTACCAAATGTCAGACGTAGAGGCTGTGGTAGAGGTTAAATTCATTTCAAGAAGACAGGCCTGCCTCGATGCTCGCTAAGCTATCATTGTTTTCTACACTTTAGACGTTGATACAGTCTTGTATTTAGTGATAACACCGTGGGGCGTTTATTTATTTAATTAAATGCTATGTTATGTTGCTCCAAAAAATTAGTAAATATAGAAGAACATGGTGGAATACGGGCAATTCCCAGGCAGGGGTTCCCCGGGGTGTGTGTGTGGGGGGGGGGGGGGGGTTCGACCAAACCACCGCCAGGGGATC